>NBAZ01000045.1:0-79067 GCA_002794735.1 Pyrrhoderma lamaoense
AGTGCGACTTGAATGTTCAGGTCATGAAGCACAGTATTATCGCAGCTGTGACCCAAGATATTTGATTAAGATTAGAGAGAAGTAGAAGTAATATTACAAACCCAAATTAAAAAACAGTTCGTGCGATAAGAGATTGAAAGAAGGGACTACGAAACACGTTTTTGCGATGCGGGAAAGGTACTGGTTCTACTGTTCGAGCAGCTTCTCCATATGTGAGTAATCCGACATAGGCATTACGTTGTATTCAGAGTATAGTTGGCTGGTGAAACATTTCTAAGTAGCACATTGGGTTATGGTGATTAGTATATAGAAAAAGGTGGACTTAGTAGACGACATTGAAAGGTACGTACTTGAATGTCCTAGCCATATCACGAAGAGGGTACTTTGGCCGTCCATTAGCAACTTTGATCACTGCGTCTTCTTTGCGGCGGATAATACGATCCATATTACAACTTCATTTTCTGTTCCGTCTGCACTAGTGTATTCAGCCTGTACATATACGAACAGCTGTTTTGTATTCCAGTGAAATAGCGGAGTCAAGTCTAGTGTATAAAAATATTTGGAATTAGATATCCGCCTTGATTGAGCAAGCAGTAAGAGTTTTAAGGTACATACCTGCAGTAGCATTAAATCGGGCAAAACCATACTCATGATTTTTCTGTCTATAATGTGTGTTTTGACTTGGATGTACGTTGACGCTGGTGATAGATATGGCACCCTTGGGATCCGTGGTTAAAACAGGGAGGAAATAGAGATGGCACCGACGAGGCAAAGTAGACATGTTGAGAGAAGAGCAGATATATTGCTCAGTCGTTGATAGGCACTATACATCGGTATGGGCGCAAGGAACCAAGTAGACAACAGTGGACGAGTACTTGAGCGGTAGATGGATGCAACCGAGTACAGTACTCGAATCGACGTGTCGTGCGGCAAGATAACACGTGACTAAACTTTCCTATATCAAGATCCAGATCTCTCCTTATGCTTACTTAAAGAAATTACTCGCCCTTCGCATACCGGGTCAATTAACATCTTTCCTTTTCTGCTAAGCTATAGTTGTTAAAGCTACCCGAAAAGAATAAGACACGCCCGCACCCAATGACAAGTAAGACCGTAGCACCGTTTGGAAAATGGGAATCCCCATTTCTGCAGAATCAATTGCCAAATCCGGGAATTCATTTGCGGACGTGCTCGTCGATAAAGTGACGTCTAAATCTACTACTTGGAAAATCGACCCTCGGAGTCCGGAAGGGGCGTACTCGTTGATGCGGAGACTAAGAACGATGTCTTTGGAAGCGGATGGAACGCCCGATCGGGGTTCATGAGTATGGAGGAGCTCCTGCTATTGTACATGATAATACAGTTTATTTCTCTCACTTCCTGGATGGACGCATATACCGAACAGTTATCGCTCCCGAATCGGACTCAACTCCAGTCTCAGTCACTCAAGGTGAGCTACATACTCTATGTAGACACTCGGACATGGATTCTTCTTATAGATAGTACTTCTTTTTCTATATTGCTTATAATGAAATGTACATATACATCTATGCTCATCACGTTTGACACATCGCAGAGAACAAAAACTACAGATACGCAGATCTCGAAGTGCACCCCACATCCAAACAACTGATTGTGTCAATCCTTGAAGATCATACAATTCCAACACCTGCTGATGTTGTAAACACCCTTGTAACGATAAACACCGATAGATCTACAGTTCATCCCCTCATTTCTGGAGCATCCTTTTACGCGTCTCCGAGGTTCAGTCCAGACGGAAAATATCTTGCCTGGCTTCAGTGGAACCACCCAGATATGCCATGGGATGGTGCAGAGCTTTACGTTGCGGAAGTTATCATCTCTTCCGACGTATCGGCCCTTGAGATCAAGAATACTCGGAAAATCAAGGGAAACTATAGGACGGAGAGTGCCTCACAGCCCTTTTGGGTTGGACCGAATACGATTTTGTTTTCTTGTGATACTACGGGATACAGAATCCTTGGATCGTCAATGTCTCGTCTTCTATACTAGAACCTCGTTTGCTGCTATCGAAAGCTTTGGATGAGGACTTCGCTCTGCCTTTGTGGAGGCTAGGAGCATCATACTTTGCAGTTCTATCTTCTAAGAAGGTTCTAAGCACTGCTATCAGAGACGGAAGATCTGTACTGTACCTCATAGACATCATAAGTGGAGAACAACAAGAAATACTATCTCCTTACGTGAGTATCCAGGCCCTGAGAGCAACGAGCCCGAGTTCTGCTGTCTTTCTAGGTGGTACAGCAGACACCCCGACTGCTCTCGTCTCTATCATCCTCGACTATGACTCGGACGATCTGCCTTTCAGATTTGTAGATCTCGCAGGAGGAGATGCGTCACTAAGCCCAGAAGATAACTTCGACAAGTCTGATATATCCTTACCTCAAGCTTTGACATTCAAAGGATCGGATGGAGGGCCTCTTCATGTGGTGTTTTATGCACCTGTCAATTCGAAATATGAAGCACCAAAGGGGGAGAGACCACCATGTATTGTTTCAGCGCATGGTGGGCCGACGGGGATGACGACCCAGGAGCTGAAGATGAAGACTCAATTTTTTACTAGCCGTGGCTTTGCTTGGGTTGATGTTAACTATGCGGGCTCTTCGGGGTACGGCAGACGATATGTGTAAGTGGATCTTCACTAGACACTTTCTTTGTTTTTTGCATTCTAGGCTCAGTATTGCAACCCCCTCTTGTCAATGTGACGATACAAAACTCTGATCACCTGTGTATAGTGAACGCCTTGACGGTCAATGGGGTGTGGCAGATGTATCAGACTGTGTTGATGCAGCCCAAGAGCTTGCCTCTCCCTCATTTGGCCAAGTCGACCCATCTCGCGTTTTGATAACAGGCGGTTCTGCAGGAGGCTACACAGTCCTCCAAAGTCTATGTTCGGCACCCTCTGGAGCGTTTGCCGCCGGGACATCTAGCTACGGTATCTCGAACTTGTTTACACTTGTTGAGGATACACATAAGTTTGAGTCTCAATATATGAATAAGCTACTCGGAGGGACCCGAAGGAAATTCCGGAGGTGTATCGAGAGCGGTCACCAGTTTTCCACGCTGAAAAAATCAAAGCCCCGTTACTCGTGAGTTTAGTTATTACAACTTGTATGCTCCCTAACACACATCCGAACTACACCTTTATATATCCTTTCTCTGGTACTTACCGGCATATTCCTGGACTAACTAGTATTGATTATTATTTGTATCAGATTCTACAAGGCGCAGAAGATAAGGTTGTCCCTCCATCCCAAGCAGAAGATATGAAAAAGGTGATAGAGGAACATGGTGGGCATGTTGAATATGAGTTATATCAGGGTGAGGGACATGGTTGGCGCCGATCGGAGACTATTGTAGCCGCGCTGGAACGTGAACTTGGGTTCTATCGGTCTGTGTTGGGCTTGGCTTAAATATGTGGGTACGAAAATGGAAACTTCACGGCATGCTAAGCCTAGATGATCCTTGTACTAGATAGCTTTTGGCTTTACTTACAAAACTTCTGCAAGAGAATAAATTTGTTGGCTATAGTAATTTACTTAATGCAAGTTTGCTAGCCGTAATAATGATTCGTATCCTTGGGCAAAATTGTAAAAAAGAGCCAACTGCGAACGATAATCTTCTCTTATCTCGGTGCTACTTGTTGAGAAAATATAAGCTACCACTGCATCCATTAATATCAACGATAAAGTTGATAAATTTCAACTCTTCAATCTGATGAAAAAAAGTTGGGCTTTTCTTTTGCATAAAAGTTATGTAATATGATTATAGTAAGATGTCATTCGGGCTAATAATTGAGTCTGGTGAGATCAATTTTTTAAAACACACATCGTTATTCTCTTGAGTATTCTCTTATATATACCCTCCGCCCGAGCCTGAGTTGAGTGAGTACACGTAGCGGTTACCCCACTCAATTCTCGTACTCACCAATCTTAATTTTCTTCTTCACATTTGTATGTAGTTGATAACTCCGCCCAGGGCGTTATAAGGGATGATTTTATGGGGGTCATCAAGCCTGGTCTGTCTTCACACAGAGGGAGGGAGGGAAAAGGCGGAAGCAAAAAGGAGATTCACAGTTTCGCATATTTGTCCATTAGTTTCTTTGTACGTATTTGTACGCATTTGCTTTGCTTACCAAGGTACCTATTTTTCTCCTTTTACCGATTCGGTTGATCTTACTTTTTCGGAGTACTTCTTCGCTAAATATCATGATCGTGTCACATATTCACGTTTATTCCTTCATCCTCACTAGCCGACAGCTCAGGCTCAAACGTGATGAGAAAACTTTGTAGCAAACTGTGCTAAAAGTACAAGAATGTACTCAGTAGTAGTCTCTTTTCCGTAATCCGCAAGTCGTATTTCATTAGCTTGTAACATATAACTCAAAAACTCTAAAGTAATTAGCTCATCAGTGATATGAGAAGAACTTCTTTCGTCCAATGCGGCTAATTCAGTTACTCACCCACACATCCGCGCGTTCGCTCTTAAAGCTTATCTACACTACTCTTTGACTTGAATACGTATTTGTGTGCTATCATTACCGGGGCATCAACTAACACCTGCTATCTAAAAGAGGCTGGTCGACAACAGTGACTTACAATTAGAATCTAAACTAAAAATAAATAGAAGAAGTGGAAATCTCGTAACTTCCCAATCTCCGTGTTCACCGCTCCAAATGGAGAGGGGGATGGGAAGGAGCTATTTTCTTTTTTTTTACTTAAAGGGCTTGATTAGGCATAAAGAAAGCTCTCTCTTATATCTTTGTGGCGATCTCGGGGAAAGAAGGTTAGAGGTGTCGCTCATAAACTATCCATCACCTCTCTAGCTTTCTGGATTCGTTTTTGCAGTTGCTCTTGTCTATAGCTTTGTACCTTCTACTGGGACAAGAAACGAAAGCTTACGGCTCTCGTGAAAAATGTCTATATGGAACACAGTGTTGACTCCTAGGATGCGTAAACCTATTCTCGGAGATATCTTGCTTAGGCTTTCACTATACTATGTATTACTCTTTCTGGGAGGATCAACATCTATCGTCTTAGCTTCCAGTTCCAGTTCCAATTCAAACTCAAATTCTATCACGCTAACAGTACCATTTTCCGCACCTCCAAATGCAGTACCAGTCGATCCGGCACTGATATCATTCTCAATCGAGCAAGATAGGTGGCCTGAATGGGTTTTAGACTCCACAGGGAAAAGTACTCAGAGCGGTAGCGGTAGTGGAAATATCTTCTTTACCAACGCACTACGGAACCTTGCGCAGAGAACAGGTGCGATGCCTTGGATCAGAATCGGTGCTAACTCGGCGGATAGGACTTATTACGACGAGAATGTAGACGTAGGTTCTTTTTTCTTCTTTTTTTCTTTTAACTCTCTGTGGTTCCCTTTGTTATATCCGTTTTTCAATCCGAGATATATATCCCTTTTACTTCTTCAGTCACATACTATTGACATATTCACTATTTAACTCTTGATCTTCTTAAACTCGTTTTTATACTCACTCGCATCTCAATTTCTCTATAACCAGATCCTAACCTCAACGACCCAACCCACGACGCCATCCACTCCATACCCAGAAGCCCAATCACTAACAGTAGGCCCAGGGTTCTACTCACTCGCCTCTCTCCTTCCTTCCCTCCCTTCCACACTTTCAGGCTCTTCGGGTCCCTCATCAGTAAATGGTACTCAGGGAACACACGTCATCTGGGGTGTGAACCTAGCTTCTGGGAACGTTAGCGCTTCAGTAGACGAGGCGTGTTCTATTGTTAAGGCTTATGACACTTTTAGTTCGGGATCAGGATCAGGATCGGGAGTGAAGCTTGAGATGATTGAGCTTGGAAATGAGCCTGATTTGTATGTTAACAGTGGGAGAAGGGTGAAAGGACAGTGGGGGACTGAGGATTATGTTCGCCAGTGAGTTTTTCTCTTCTTCTTTTTCTCTTCTGTTTGATTGGGTCTGTTTGTTTTCATATTCTTTTATTTCTGTCTTCTAAGTTAAGGAAATGTTTTTCTTTTGTAGTGGTGTTATATTCCCACTCTTGTCTCACTCTCGTTTCTTTACATCCCTTTCTTTTATTTTTGTCGTTTTCGTGTTAGGCGAATTGAGATCGATGAGCACGACTTGCAGATATTCATTGATTTGAAACTTGACACTTGGTTTTACTCTTTCCCACTTCACGTTCAGTGCCCAGTGTCTGATCCTTGACGTTCGTCAATTTACTATCAACTACAACTCCCAAAAAAATTTTAAAAAAGAGAGAAAAACTATCGATACTAATTACCAGGTTAACTCTAAAAAATAGATGGACAAGCTTCTCACAATCCATAAGCGCTGCCATCCAATCCCAACGATCGCAGGCTCAGTCAAAGGGAGGCGTAGGTGGAAATGTAGACTTCCTTGGATGTTCCTTCGCCTGGCCTTCATCTTCTCAGTCGGGTAAAAACACGGGAACGGGATTCTCTATCGAACAGGCTTTCGAGCTTGGTCTGCTTGGTGAGGAGTCTGGGAGTGCCGGTAAAGATGTGGTTCCTATGTGAGTGATTTAATAGAAGATTGACGTTGATGATGTTTTGTGGATGATGTTAAGCTGGTTGATGATGATGTTGTTGATGGTGATGATGATGATGATGGTGGAGTATAGTTGTGGCTTGAGATGCTCTCTTCTGTGGATTCACACCAGCCCTCGCCCCCTCTACAATGCCACTCAAAAATAACTTCTATCATACTACTTTAGAAAAACTAACGAACTGACCAACACCCACTTTATTCTCTTATCCCCCTTATACCTCTTTGATATAGGATCTCTCAACATTACTACTCAGGTACGTACCAAACCTCCCCTCGCCCTCCTCGTCAAAAAAGCACCTAATACCCTACTTAACCATCCTCCTTTTTCTATTTCTAACAGGAAGCGGAGCAAATGGATTAGCAGACGTATCGTCATTCATGAACAAAGCAACCATACGTTCTAACCTCTCCACGCTCTCTTCTGATATCGCTTTGGTGAAAGGGAAGGGGAGGGAGTACGTTCTTGGGTGAGTGGCTTTAGGGGGGAGGGACAGAAGTTTTTTGTCTTATTCGTATTCTCATTTTCATTCTAACACACGCAAACAACCACATACATATGGGCAATAGAGAAACAAACAGCTACTACAACCACGGATCGGCCAACGTGAGCAATTCCGCTGCGTCGTCAATTTGGGTGGTCGACTATACGTTACAAGCAGCCGCCTTGGGAGTCAAAAGACTGTTTTATCATCATGGGATTGGGTATAAGTATAATTTTGTGAGTATCTTAGTTTTAAAAGATTCTTTTCCTTCTCTTTCCCCCACCCCTTTTTTTATTCGCTTTTTTTACTCCTCTGCTTGTTTATTTTATTTCATTTTGAACTTAAACCTTAACTATAATCTTGAACGAAACTGAAAAACAAACTGATTACTAACCTCCCCCTCCCCATGAAGATCCAACCAGTCCCGTTGACACATTCGCCCTCTGACGGGGCACAATTAAAGATCCCACTCGCACCACACGTCGAGCCTGCGTATTATGGTGCGGTGGTGGTCGCTGAGGCTATTGGGAGCTCTGTCTTGAACTCGAACAAGAGCGAAACGGGTATGGTGAAGATGGTGGAGATACAGGTCGAGGACGAGGGTGTTGCTGGATATGCGTTTTACGAAGAAGCTGAAAAAACTGGAGAAACTGGAGAAACTGGAGAAACTGGAGAAAGCGGAGGTGGGGGAGTGTTGAAACGGATACTACTTATCAACTCGAATGCGTATACAAAGAAAGATCTTAGTACTGGTAAAGAGAGAGAGGAGAAGAACGTGACCTTGTCAGTGGCGTTAGCTGGTACTTCTGGTGGTGCTGGGGGTGTGAAGACGGCGAGTGTGAAGCGGTTAGCGATTGAGTGAGTACTTTCTTTCTCTTTCTCTCTCTGGAGTTATGTATGTATACTCACCCACCCTCTCTCTCCCTTCCTTGCCTCCCCTTCCCTTTCCAATCATCACCTTTACCTCCATCCCCACCTTAACCATTTACCAACTCACCAACAGCTACGCAGACAGCACGAACAGAGAAAGCTTAACCTGGGGGGGCCAATCCTTCCAAGACGGGGACGCTATACTAGGAGGGGAGGCCCCAACGACCTCGACGACCACCGTTACTATTGTCAACGGCACCGATGGTAATAATAGTAATGATGGCAATTCGACGATGACGATGATGACGGTGAAAGTAGGGATCAGGATCAAAGCTACCGAAGTCGTTTTGGTCACTTTTCATTCTGAGCTGGGACAGGGTGGGAGTAGTGATAGTGGTAGTAGTGGTAGTAGTAGTAGTGGTAGTGGTAATGGTGATGGAAGTGGAAGTGGGAGTGAGGGGAGTAGTAGCTCGTCAGCGGTGGCTTTGACTTCATCAGTCCGGTTGCGTATACAAGCTGGTCTTGGTCTTGGTTTTGGTCTCGCTCTTGGGTTCGGAGTTGGAGTTGGTGGGTTCTTGTTATGATCGTGTACCTGTGTACCTATACGTAGACAAAGACATTTGGATACTTGGACATTTGGGCGTAGATAGTAATATGAATGTACATGTAGACCTATAGACCTAAGATTGTTGGTTTGATTTTTCTCCCTTCTCTCTCTTCTCTCTCTTCTCTCCCTCTTTTTTTCCCCCCTTTTCCCTCCTTTTCCCCTCCTTTTTTTTATCCCTTTGTTACGTCGTAAAAGTAGAAGCAGAACGTGAGAAAAAGATAGCTATGAATGCCTTTTTTCTTAACGTTGTACAGTTTAATTGTCTTTCGTATCTCAGAACGTTTTATGTTTCAAGGGAGAGTAAAGATAATGAGCCTCTTATCCCCCTCCCCTCCCCCCCCCTTTTTTTTTTTAACTCTGTTTCTATATTTTTGGTTCGAGCTAAATCACGAGTACGACGACTCTACCGATTCTTTTCGTTCTCCTTTTTTCGAGTGTGTGTGTGTGTGATATTAGATATGGGATACTACGTACTACCACTAAGTAGTTACTAGGACCAGGAAGGAAGGAAGTCCTTAGTTCTTCGTTAACATGTTCGACGTCCTCACCTTATCGTGGACATATCATCGCATCGCGTCACGTCGGTGCGTATTATATCGTATACTAAAAACTCTGTCGTTGCTACCATATACCATCTATATTTACTATCTATTTTCTATTATCTATCGTACAACAATTACCGAAAGCATTAGCTGTAAGACTTGACTCCGCCTACAAGACTACGTCAGACCTAGGACCTTCGTACTAATCCACAGTTCTCAGCTCTCAGTTCTCAGCTCTCAGCTCTCAGTACTTAGTTCTTAGTTCTCAGTTCTTGGTTCTCAGTCATCGTCTACCTACTACCTACAACCTACCTCTACAACCTACTAAGTTTATCTACCGAGGTACTTCGGTTTTTATGTATCTACTGCTATTTTTACTGCTACTTCTGCTGCTGAAAATTCTAATTCATCTTATCGTAAATAGTTTTTCGTTTATAGTTCTTCGTTCTGAGCTTTCCGTTCATCGTTATTCGTTTATCATTTACCGCCTAAGGAAGATTTGAATGAGGGAGGGAGGGGAGAGAGCCCTTCCCCACCCCTCCCCTCCTCCACCCCCTTCGGCCCCGTCTCGAGAGGACCTATTTCGGAGCTCGTAGACGGAAACGGGGGTGGTAAGATTTGGTTCTGGCTTTTGGTCTTGGTCTTGGTCTTGGTCTTGGTCTTGGGCTGCGTTCTGGTTCTGGTTTTTGGCTTTGGTCTTGGTCTTGGTTCGAGCGGGACGCAGTAACACCAGAAACAGTAGAACAAAAGGCCAAAAACAGCAGAACAACGCAAAGCACAAAGCACAAAACGCAAAACAAACAAACCAAAGACCAAAGACCAAAGACCAAAGACCAAACCAAAACCGAAAGAAAAAACCCGAGTCCGAAACGACGAACACCGATGTTCCCAGTCGAGCACACACATATTACATATTTCAAATTTCGTCTCGGGGTTAGGACTGGGGGTTGGGGTCGGGTAGGAGCTCAATAATTCAAAGATTTCAATGAATCAGTAAAATGGGGGCTCTCACCTCGTGATCCCACGTGATATAAGGTATGAAGCACGTGACGCGAAATAAGTGATGTAGGATAAGTGATACGTGATTGTGACTTCAGACTTGGAAGGGAAAAAGAAAAAAGAAAAGGGGGGTTCTCGAGCCTTCCCTTGGGGGGGGGGGGGTCGCGATCCTAGTTATTCTAGTTATTCTAGGTATTCTAGGTCTTTCTACTCACCGTGACCTAGGACCTTTGATTCATATATCGATAATCATAATCATAATCCCAATGATAATGATACTGATACTGATAGATAAAGTAATGCATCGTATCGTATCGTATTGTATTGTGATGTACTACAGGGGAGAAGGGCGAAAGTATCTAACTATTTAACTATTTATAGAGAAACATATATATGAGTATTGAGTATCGAGTATTGAGTATTGAGAAGTTTAGAATTCAATTTTAGGTATTTGGAATATTAGAATTAGAAATTAAGGAAGTGTATATAGAAAATTCCGCTTCCGTTTCTGTTTCTGTTTCTGTTTCCGTGTGTCTTCGTCTTCTTAACTTGAGTTTCAGTTTCAATTGAATTGGGAGCCGTGAGCGTGGGTGATAGAAATAGAAAAGAAGTAGGGCTTGACTTGTCACTAAACTATAGCTTCCTAGCTTCCCTTAACTACATATAGTCACTCCCGGGCCACACACAAGTCCAAAGAGGCCGCTGGATTCTGAAGTACAGTAGATCGAGACTAAGAACTAAGAAGCTGAGAGAGAGGGGGGGGTTACGTCATCGTTTAGAAAGCCAAGAATCATTGAAAGTTGGGGGCTCGTGGGTATCACGTGTTGTCACAAGGTCATTGCTTATTAGAAAATCACGTCGTCTATGAATGAATTACAAACAAGTTACGGTTACGTTTGGACTTGGAATTAAAAAATGGAATCAGACGAAAATCATCTCTTTTCGTTTCGGGAATTTCGGGGAAAATCGTGCCACTAGGGGACTGGGCTTGTCTTTGGGGTGGGCTGTCGAATTATAATTATATATATATTTGATAAGGGGGCCTCTCCGCACTTCGTTCATCGTACATCGTACTCTGCACTCTGCACTTCTCTTTGAAATCAATCAATCGATTGGATTCTACACCTCACTTTTAGACTACAACTACAACAACAACTACTACAACACTAACAAGAACAAGAAGAACGCTAACAAGAAGAAGATGGTAGCTCAAGTCCAAAAGCCTGCTCCTGAGTTCTCTGGTCCTGCCGTCGTGGATGGGATCATCACGGATATTTCGTCAAAGGACCTGCTTGGTCAGTGGGTCGTCCTCTTTTTCTACCCCATGTACGTATTTCCTTCTCTCCGTCTCCGTCTCGTTTCGTTCGGTTTTGTTGGTATGGCTTTTTTTTGGAGGGCTTCACTCGTTCCCTCCCCCCCCCCCGTTCCTCGTCGTGATAACCTTTCTGGCGTATCCTACGTCTCGATACCGATAACTGACTTGCCTCACCTTCCTTTCCACCCCCTCCCTTCGACTCCCCCAGGGACTTCACCTTCGTCTGCCCAACCGAGATCCTAGCGTTCAACGACGCCCTGCCCGCATTCAAAGACCTCAACACGTCCGTCATCGGCGTAAGCACCGACTCCCACTTTTCTCACCTCGCCTGGGCTCAGAAGCCTCGGAACGAGGGGGGTTTGGGGCCTGATTTGAAGTTGCCGTTGTTGGCGGATAAGAGTATGAAGATCGCTAGGGATTATGGGGTCTTGCTTGATGAGGGCGTTGCGTTGAGAGGGTTGTTTATTATTGATCCGAATGGGACTCTTCGGTGAGTGGCGACTTATTAGTTGATATGGTTGAGGGGGAATGGGCTGTTGCTGATTCACTTGCTTTGTGTCCTTTGTTCTGGTTCTCCCGCATTGTACGACGCGCGCGTATATTTCGTATACGTTACGAACGGGACTGGTCGTATCAATATCGCCTCATACTTTTAACACGCACACGTTCATCACATGTCTAATTGCGTAAATCACTGACTTCTTTCCCCTTCGATTCCATTCCCTTTTCCCCTATCTCTCCCGTATCGGGCGTCCCTCTTATCATCGACTAACGAACCTCATCGATCCGCCCGCCTCTCCCTCACCACAACCTTTGCTCACCCCCACCCCCACCCACCCACGCATACAGCCAAATAACGGTAAACGACCTCCCTGTCGGCCGCTCGGTCGAAGAAACGATCCGACTCGTCAAAGCGTTCCAGTTCACGGACAAGTACGGTGAAGTCTGTCCCGCCAACTGGAAGGAAGGCGGCCCGACGATGAAGGCTGATCCCAAGGGCTCCCTGGAGTACTTTGCGAGTGCGAATGCGAATAAGCGTAAGCGCATCAGTTGATTTTTTTGTTTTGATCTTTTGCCTTTTGCCTTTTGGAAAAAAATAATTGTTTTTCGTGACTTTTTTTTGACTTTCTCTTGGAAAAACATAATTATATATTTAATACACAAACATATGAAAAAAAAATCTTATTTGGAGTCGGTTTTGGTTATGCTTATTCTTGCTGAAATCTCTTCACAATCTTCGCTCTTACTCTAAAATCCTTTCATCCTCTTAATGTCCTTGGTGTTCCCTTTTGCTGACTCCCTATCCCCCTTCCTTTCCTCTTTTATCGCTCTCTCCCCCTCGACCTGTTCGCCCTGTTCGCCTGAATTCTTGTCGTCCCTCATCGCATTTCACGTTCTATGCTACTATGCTACGCTGTTGTCGTTTCTTGTCGCATCCCTCCCCCTCGACCCTCCTGTCCTCTCCTACCACCAAAAAATCAAAAAACCAAAAAACGAAACGAAACTTGTTTCTTGTCGACCCAACCCCCACACGAACGAACGAAACAAAAAATGAAAAAATGGAACAAAAAAAAACTGACGACTGTTAACTGGTTGGACGATTTGGACGGATTATCCCCTCCCTCCCTCTTTGACCCCCTGGGGTTGCTTTTCTTCGCCCTTTGTTTTGGGGTCGTACCTTGCGTTTTCTTGGTTCTTGACTTCCTATTTCTCTACCCCTTCTCGATTCACTCTATACTCCTACCCTTATTTGGTATCCACTTATTCCTCTATTCCTATTTCTCTATTCTTATATATCATATCGCCCATCGTCTGCGCGCTCTAAAACTTTACTATACTTTCTCACCTCTGACCCCTTTTTTCCCCCTCTCCACTTCTTTTTGATACGACTCGTTATCTGGGACTTTCTTCATTTCTGCGCCCCCAATTCCCCTCGACGCCCTTCGACGCCTGGTTCCTTGCTTCTCTGCCGTATATTGATGGACCTCTTCGTGAACGGCTCCCGTACGACCCTCACTCCCACAAAAACCCACACACTCGCGAAAAAAAAAACAATGAAACGATTTCGGTTATAACAGACTGAATGGACTAACGTTCTAAAGCCACGCCACGCGCGCGTTTGGTCGGTCTGTGCTGTAATCGTTAACTCTCGTTTCTTTGTTTCTTTGTGTAATTTTTTTTTCGTGTCTTGGCTTGTTTGAAGAGGTGGAGTGGTGGGAGAGCGGGGTTGGATAGAATAGAAGGAATTTAGAAAGGATATAGAAATGTTATAGAAAGGATATAGGTTAAAGGGTTGAAGGGGTACTTAGACCGGTAGACCGTTAGACGTTTGGGTGTGTAGAATATAGGAATTAGGAAAGATATAGGAAAGATATAGGAGTAGGGAGGTGTATAGATATAGATATAGTAAAGAGTAAAGAGCAACGAATAAAGAATTCTAGTGAACATGAGAACAAGAGAACAAGAGAAATTGGTGATTTAGCGATTAAAGATTATAGAATAAAGAATAAAGAATAAAGACGATTACATGTAAAGGTCAAAGAATTAAGATCAAAGATTAAAGAATAAGGAATGACGTGTGGGTATAGGGATTTGAAATTTGTTTGTAGTCTCGGAGTCTAAGTCTGTCAATGAGTTGTAGGGATGTGGGACTTTGAAATTCGTGATGCGAGATACGAGATATGAGATACGAAATTATGGAACATATATAGATACGAGACGGAAGACGAAAGACGAGATACTGAGTCTCTGAGTCCATGTGTTATAAGTGTTCTACGTGATGTAGTATACAGTGAACAGATAGTAGGTAGTAGGTAGTAGGTAGTAGGTAGTAGATAGTAGATGGAAGGAGGGAAACGTGAATATGAAAAGTATGAAAAGTGTGGAGGTGTATCTTTTAACCCCCCCCCCCCATCCCCCTTTCTTTTTTTGTTTCTTTTCTGTTTCTTCTTGTTATTGTTGTTGTGTAACATCGCTCCTTACTTACAGGCGGGCGAGCAGAGGGGGGTATGTTTGAGTCTTACGTTCACGTCAAGTCGAAGGGCGAGTACAAAACCACTTTTTTTTTCTTAGGTGTTTAAAAAAAGAAAAGAAGAAAAGTTTGAAAGTAGAAAAGAAGAACAGAAGAAGAAGAGAAAAGTAGAAAAGTTTAAAAGTAGAAAAACTTGATAAGAGACTTTGAGTTAACGTAAGAAAGTAAGAAATCTAAAGCAAAACCATAAAGTGGTCTTGGGATATGAATGAGTCGTTTTGGGTACCTTCTTTGTTTGTACTTCTTAATCTGGTACTCGGATACTTTGATACTCGGATACTCGGACACTCTATTTCTCGGATACCTTGATACTCAGGCTCTTTGATACTCGGATACCCATATACTTGGTCCTTGCGGAGCTTCGCTGGGTCACTGATTCTCGCTGGATATCTGGGTCACGAAAATCCATGGAGATGTGACTAGAGAGAGAAGAGATCAAATCAAATCAAATCAAATCAAGTTAAAGGAAAGGAAAGTTGAAGAGCTTGGAGAGCTCTAGAGAAATAGAGTGATAGAGAGATAGGGAAATAGAGGAAATGGAGTGGGATTGATGCCCTTTTTTTAACGGAGGAGGGGTAGGTGTTTTTTGTCGGTGGTTGGGGGCGTTTTGGATTTGGAATTCGGGTTTGGAACTCGGGACTTGGGACTCGGGACTCGGTATGATTGGGACTTGGTAGTCAATATACAGACCTAAACCCCTCTCATCTTCAACTCTCAACTTCGATCCCAAGCTCTTGATCTAACTTTTTGTTTTTTTGGATCAAGACCAAGACTTCTCGTCGTTCGTTATCATCTTTGTTTTGTTTTTGTTCTACTTTGTTTTTGTTTGGTTTGGTTTGCTGCTTATTGCCCGTTACTTACTTACTTATTTACTTACTTACTTACTCACTTACTTACTTACTCAGGTTACACCCGAAGCGAGAGGCGAGACGTGAGGAGTAAGGAGTGAGGAGTAAGCAATGAGGGTTGATTAAAACACGCTGAGAAAAAGAACAGAGTAGGATAGGAAGGAAAGGAGAGAAAAAAGATGAGTACAGTACAGAAAGATGCTGAAAACTAAGTTTTTGGTCAGATTTTGACCTTTGTGTCGTATTTAGTGGCGAGCACTTGGGGTTTAGAGTCTGCCTACACCAGACACGATGCTCAGGCTCAGATTTGAGGGCTGAAAAGCGAGTAACTCGACTTGGGCCGGAGTGCCAAGAACTCGCCAGAGCGTAGAGACTGATAGAGTCCTTGAGGCGAGCTGAGACTTCACAGACCAGTGTGAGTAGTAGAAATGTATAGAACAGTGCCCCGACCGAGGCTGTAGTTTGAGGTGAAAATGTATGTATTTCAGTCCGCCCGGACGACTTGCAGTACGGTCAGAGCGTTACAAGCGCGCCCGGGCAGCCTAGTAAAGCAGCAGAGAAGTAGATAAAGAGTACAGGAGACTAGTAGAGAGCTACTCGGGGGGGGTGTAAAAAGATGGCGACCGAGAGGGGCCGCTAGGAATTAACTGGGGATTAAGTCCTTGACTATGACCTCGAGTCTGGAGGCCTATATTGCAAAACGCGAGATAAAGGATAGATAATAAGGAAAGCATGGTGTCCAGGTGTCTATATGCCACTGGAAGAAGAGTTTAAGCTATCAGAAACGAGGGGTCATATAAACGAACCCTACCCTCGAGTAAGAACAGAAAGTGAAGCTTAATAGTAAGAGAAATGGACCAGGCGCGCGGCCGAGTAGTAGCAATGGAATTCTCTGGCGAGTTAGAAAGTGCAATATAACTGTACTACGACCGGCCAAACACTTAGCTGGTCCTACATCATCATCACTGGATGGTATATGTTTATCTATGAAATTTCTGTCTCGATTTCGTTGCTGGCTGTGAACTCATATGTTTGATACTGAATTGTTGTAGAGATGTTGTAGAGATGCTGTAGTTGTAAAATTGTGACTATGGACCAAAGGGTAAGGGGGATGGGGGGACTACACGAAGACTCCAATCACGTAACTTTCTGGTTCTTTTATTTATGTTTGCATTGATTTTACTCCTTGACTTGGAGTAGTCAGAATTACTGCATAAATTGAGCCCATTATCAAGAGAAGTGATTTGCTACTACGTCAAAATGATGGAGTGACTCGCTTGGGAATCGGTCTGGGTCTGTGGGTCTATAAGAAGGAAGTCAGTTTATCTACTGAAACTTGAGGGATTTCATGCTTCACATACTTTGTATGGAGCTGATTGGGTCAGCGAAGTGGAGATCACCGATAGTAATAGTTGGGATACTGATACTTGGAATACCTGTTCCTTCAGTCACTTTAACATCTCCGGCCTCTTTGAGATTCAGGTACATGCGACTTCCAACGAGACATAATAACCCAGGGTTCCCGAGAGCATTAAAGATGGTCGCCTTCTCTCCATAGAAAGGCCCCGAAAAGATCATCTTTGATTTCGCGAAATTCATTGCGCTACAAAATATTACCCTTCACCATTTCATTTGCTCAGTTTTATCATGTATTTTCAAAAGACAGTGAAAAACATACATAAGATAGTAGATGATCTGATCCTTAATCATTATGTTTACAAGATTCGATCTTTTACGACTCAATAATCTCCATTGCTCAATCGCTTTGAGAAATGCCAGAGACAAAAGAATTAAACCAATAACTGCCGTTATTACCCTGTAATAAAGGTTCATATGAGCACATAATACTGCGTGAGCACTTGGATCTAACCAATCAGAGAATTGAAATATTTCTGAATACAATATCTG
This sequence comes from Pyrrhoderma lamaoense, assembly GCA_002794735.1. Classification (NCBI taxonomy): domain Eukaryota; kingdom Fungi; phylum Basidiomycota; class Agaricomycetes; order Hymenochaetales; family Hymenochaetaceae; genus Pyrrhoderma; species Pyrrhoderma lamaoense. Next base: position 17,204 of record NBAZ01000045.1, read on the forward strand.
ACTACCATGTGTACCGCAAGCTACTAACTCCCGCGTGAGGGGAAAAATATCAACTTTACTGGATTAGCCCAATACTGTCCCGAGGAGCATACTTAACCATACCTGATTCCATTAAGTTCCACATAGCCCCTAGCATAAATCTTGCAGTTGCTTCGCAGATAATAAGTGAGTAGAGAGTAATTGATAATGAATTATCTACTACAGTCAGAGAATTATACAATCAGAGTCCAATATACATACTTTTATTCCAAAGTGCAAGAATTCGCAGCGTCAGGATGTCTATACTCTCATTTAGATATCTCTAGAATGAAGGTTGAAAAGCTCTCACAATCTATTATGACTTCAATAAAATTATCTGTTTGGGCCTCAGCAATATGCTTCTAGACAAGATGTAGAAATGAATGAGCCCACCTGATATGAAGGCGGTCCGGGATGAATAGGAGCCTTATACAGAATATATTAGTTAGATTCAGAGATGGCAAGATATTAGTTCTCACATCTTAAGATAAACAATAATTAATCAGTAGTTACTTCAAAATGAGTTGCAAATGTCCATACAATTTATTTGTTGCTCTCATTGTCTGGTCTGTAGCATGTTAGATGACTAGCTTTATCAAGGTTCTACGCAAGACTCACATAATAGTTTAGAGATGGCTCCAAATATTCCAATGTAACGATTCTACAGGTCACCATCAGATATTTATATGAGCAGAAGTAGCTGGCAACTGACAATGAAGAATAGGATATGCGTTGGTCTATACCACTTTTTTGTCTACGACATAGTTAGCCAGAGGACAATGTTTCATGAGGAAAGACAAACCCAGAAATACTTAATCTGACAAAAAGAAATTAGACTTGTTAAATACCCCCCAGCTCCGTTTAAACTTACTTCTCTATCCATGGTCAGCACTAACACACATCAGATGTATCTCGAGCATGTATGATGAAGAGACATACTTGTGTCATAGACGAGAAGTGTACAGATAGCCACTTGTACACATTGATGAATGAAAATCTCTTGCAAGAAATCTGATGCTTCGGTTGAAGAGTATTGAGAAGACATGAATTGTGGACGAGGAGAAAGAGATGGGGGACGTAAGTTGAAGGAAGTGTTTGTGCAGTGCTCGCACTGTATTATTGGTTTCTATGGATTATATCCGGCGCTTGCGATGTCAATGATGGAATCATGATTTGAAGCAATTATCACAGTAAGTTTTACCTTTTCGAGTTCTAAAAAGCCGAGAGTAGTAGAAAAGGCAGTCATCTCTGATTGAGCTGAATCAAGTTGCCGATATCAATGAAATATCATACGTCCAATTTTTTCACTAGATTGTAACCCTCAGATTTGACATGAAACGTAGCTGTACTGATTGATAGATTTATTACGTCATTTCTTCCCTGACAAAGTAGAATATGAGAATAGCTGATGCCATAGCTCAAGTGATACCTCCAATATCTGGTTCACTGGTTCGCTAATCCACGGGAAACTATGGAGCTGAGACTAGAGAGAGATCGAAAGAATTTGAAGGAGAGGAAAGGAAAGGGTGGAAAGGGGTGGAAAGTTGGAGAGCTCTGGAGAGATAGAGGGATAGAGAGATAGAGAGATAGAAAAAATGGCATTGTATGGTATGGAATGCTCTTTTTTTAACGGGGAGGGTAGAGTTTTTTTGTTTTTCTGTTTTTCTGTTTTCTGTTTTTCTGTTTTTCTGTTTTTCTGTTTTTCTGTTTTCTGTTTTCTGTTTTTCTGTTTTTCTGTTTTCTGTTTTTCTGTTTTTCTGTTTTTCTGTTTTTCTGTTTTTCTGTTTTTCTGTTTATGGTTGGGGTGAGGGGCGATTTGTGTTTGGAATCCGGGCTTCGGATTCAGAGTTGGGATTTGTTATGGCTGGTTAAGCTTGGAACTTGGTATTCAGTCGATATACAGACCCGGACCCTCTCATCTTCAGCTTTCAACTTCGAGCCCAAGCTCTTGATCTAACTTTTGTTTGTAGATCAAGACTTCTCGTCGTTCATCATTATTTTTGTTCTACTGTATTTTGTTTTGTTTTGCTGCTTATTGCCTGTTACTTATTACCTGTTGACTAAAATTACTCCGAACCGAGGAGGCGAAACGGGAGGAGTAAGGAGTAAGTAATGAGTGCGGAAAGATGCTGAAAGATGTAACTTGTGGTTCAAGTTAAAAGTGGATTCTGATTCCAAGTGTTGATATTGAGATTTTTCAATGTTTAAATAGCATCCAGTTATCGGGTGAGGGAGATTTTTTATGTAACCCAAATGAAGAGATTAACTTTCAAGTGGAGTTTTGTGACATGGGCGGACCAAAGGTGAGGGGACTACACGAAGACTCTAATCAGGTAACTTTCTGATTCTTTTATTTATGTTTGCGTTGACTTTACTCCTTAGCTTGACGTTTCTATTTAGGACATATTATTTTGTTTTATCATCATCATTGGATGATTAATGTTTATCTATGAAATTGCTGTCTCGTGGCTGCCTGTGAACTCACGTGTTTGATACCGAGTTGCTCTAAAGCTCGTGTTGTAGTTGTAAGATTGTGACTATGGAGGTACTAAAGGGATCGACATGCTAATATACTTTAACTCTGAAATAACCGTTTTAGTTCTATCCCGGAAATTCTACCCTTACTAAGTCTAGTTATCGCTTAATCACAGTCCTTACCAACGCTAATATCATCCATATAGTCAGTGTTACTGCATAAAATGAGCCCATTATCAAAGGAAGTGGTCCGCTATGTGAAGATGACGTAGTGGCTCGCTTGGGATCGGAGGGATCCTTGAGTCTATAAAGAGGAAGTCAGCTCATCATCGATATTTGAGGGGTTGTATGTCTCTCATACTTTGTATGGAGCTGGTTGGGGCAGCGAAGTGAGGACAACTGATAGTAGTAGTTGGATTATTGATACCTGGAATACCTGTTCCTTCGATCACTTTAACATCTCCGGCCTCTTTGAGATCCAGGAACATGCGACTTCCAACGATACATACGAGTCCAGTGTTTCCAAGAGTAATAAGGATGGCCGTCTTCATAGAGAATGAGCCTCGAGTGCTGATTTTTGTGTTAGCGATGTTTACTGCGCTACAAAATATAATCCTTTGGCATTTGTTATGTTCAGTTTCGTTGCATACTCGCATAAGAAGTCGAAAGAACTTGCAGTATATAGTAGATAATCTGATCCTTAAGCATCATGTTTACAAGCTTAGATCCTTCCAAGCCCAACAACCTCCAATGCTCAATTGTTTTTAAAAATGCCAAAGAAAGAAGAGTGAATCCAATAGCTACTGTTATTACCCTATAATGAAGATTCATGTGAGCACATAATAAAGCGTGAGCATTCGAAGCTAACCAGTCAATGAACTGAAAGTAGTAAGCATGCTCTAGCCGACTACCATTTGAGCCGCAAATTACTAATTCTCCCGTGAGAGGATAAGCTCGAGCTTTACTGGATTAGCCTTAATACTGTCCTTAGGAGTATACTACACCATACCTTGCTCCGCTGTGATAGTCATACTCACGAGCGCAAGTTTTGCAACCGCTTCGCAGATAATAAGTGTGTAGAGAATAATCGATAATGATTTGCCTACTAGAGTTAGAGAATAACACAAACGGTGTGCAAACTACGTACTTTTATTCCAAAGTGCAAGAACCCGAAGTGTCAGAATGTCTACACTCTCGTTTAGTTATCTCTAGACTGAAGTATGATAAGCTCTCACAGTCTATTATGACTCCAACAAGGATTTCTTGTTGACATAAGCTATATGGTATCAACAGAATGTAGAAACGAATGGACCCACCTGATATAGAGGTGATCCCGAATGAATAGGAACCTTTCACAAAAGTACATTAAATGGTTTCAGAGATGGGAAGATATTGGTACTCACATCTAGAAATAAACTATGATCAATAAGTGGTTACTTGAAAATGAGTTGTAAGCATGCATACAATTCATTTGTTGCTCCAGTGTTTGGACTGTAGCATGTCAGATGAGTAACATCATCTTGACTTTAGGCTGGACTCACGATATAGTCTAGAGATAACACCAAACATTCCGATGTAACGATTCTACAGGCCATCATCAGTTATCAGCATAGCAACAATATATGATAACTGACAACGAAGAAGAGAATATGTGTTGGTCTATACCACTTTTTTGTCTACAACACCGTTAGCCAGAGGACAAAGTTTCACGAGAATGGACAAACCCAGAAATACTTTATCTAACGAAATCGATATTAGATTTATTGTATATCTACCAGTTCTGGGAGAGCTTACTTCTCTATCCATGGTCAGCGCTAACGTACATTAGATGTAACTCAAGTGCATGTATGATGAAAAGACATACTTGTGTCATAAACAAGGAGTGAACAGATAGACACTTGTATACATTGTTGAATGAAAGTCTCTTGCAATATATCTGATACTTCGGTTGAGTAGTAATGAAAGGACATGGGTTGTGGGCGAGGAGAAAGAGATGGGGGAAGTAATTAGAAGGAAGTGTTTGTGCGGTGAGAGCACTATATGATTGGTTTCTATAGAATATATCCGGTGCTTGTGACGCCGATGATGGAAGTATGATCTGAGACATTTATCACAGTAGGTTTCACCTTTTTCGAGTTCTAAGAAGCTGAGAATAGTAGAAAAGGCAGCCATATTTGATTGATCTGAAACAAGTTGCCGATATCAATAGAATATCAATCTATCAACCCTTTCACTAGATTGTAACCCTCATCCTTTCCTGCCTGACCAAACAGCCATCAAGAGTATATAATGCCATAGTTCAAGTGATAAGTTCAATATCTAAGCCAAATAATGGTGTCCAAGAGAAAATATCGCGACAGCTATTTGTACAATATAATTTGTATGTATATCGACCTACTAAAACACTATTCGTCTCTCATGACTCACGCTGAGCATATCTGCTTCTTCCAACTCTACACTCGTATCCCTCCCTTTCCCCATCATTTCTTTCCACCAATGTCACGATTATATCGTTCTAATCGCCTCTCAGAAAGCTGTTCGTGCCATCGTCAATAAACTCAAATCAAGAAATCAAGAAGGGTCATCCACTACGCCATGATGATAGACTGGAGCACTCGAGAGTTAGTCAGAATCTCTGAGTCTATTAGAATACTGTCAGTTTATCTAATGAAATTTGAGGGATGGTGTGTTTCCTCGTACTTGTAGGGGAGCCGGCTGTAGCGGAAAAATGAAAAGTACTGATTGAATCAGTTGGTATATTGTTACTTAGGATACCTGTCCCTTCTTCAACTTCTACATCTCCAGCCTCTTTCAGACCCAGAAACATACGGCTTCCGGCGAGACATAAGAGTCCTGGATTCCCGAGAAGATCGAGGATGGCTATCTTCTCAAAATGAATGATTCGAAAAAGTTGGTTTTGAAACAGCAATGTTTATTGCGGCACAGAAGATAAGACTTCGCCATTTCCTTTATCAGTTTCATTCTATACTTGCATGATAGATAAAACAACGTACATAAGGTAGTAGATGATCTGATCCTTAATCATTAAGTTTACAAGACTTGATCCTCGGAGACCCGACAACCTCCAATGCGCAATCGTTTTAAAAAGGGATAGAGACAAAAGAATGAATCCAACAGCTGCTGTTATCACCCTGTCATATCGATTCATACAAACACATCCTATTGTGCAAGTGACAGAATCTCACCAGTCAATAAACTTAAAGTAAGCTGCACGACCTAAGTGGGAGGCGTCCGTACCACATATCCTTAGTTCTGGCGTAATAGCAGATCCTTGAACTTTACTGGATTAGCCTCACTATACTAAATAGAGCATTAAAAACATACCGTGATCTGCTGTAATCACCATACCTGCGAGCGCAAATTTTGTGACCGCTTCACAGATAATAAGTGAGTAGAGAGTAATTGATAGTGCTTTGCCTACTAGAGTCAGAGAGTGATATAATATGAGTCTCAATCTACATACTTTTATTCCAAAGCGCAATAATCCGGAGCGCCAAAATATCTATACTCTCATTCAGTTATCTCTAGAATCAAGTATGAGCAACGCTTACAATCAACTACAATCTCAACAAAAATATCTGTTTTGACATCAGCCATATATTATTAGACAGTACTTGAAAGATTATGGATCCACCTGATATGGAGGCGGTTCGGAATGAATAAGAACCTTATACAAAAGTACATTAGTTGGTTTCAGAGATGAGAAGACACAAGTACTCACATCTGAGAATTAACAACGGTTAATGAGTAGTTACTTAAAAATGGATTGCAAACATGCATACAATTTATTTGTTGCTCCCAGCGTTTGGACTGTAGCAGATTGGATGACTAGCGTTATCTTGGTTTCACGCAATACTTACGAAATAGTTTAGAGATGGCTCCAAGTATTCCAAAGTAACGATTCTACAGGTCACAATCAGACATCAAAATTAGCAGCAATAGGTGGGAACTGACAATGAAGAAAAGGATATGTGTTGGTTTATACCACTTTTTTGTCTATCATATTGTTAGCTGGAAAACAAAGGCTCGCGAGAAGAGACAAACCCAGAAATACTTTATCTAACAAAATCAATATCAAACTTGCTATACATACCCATTCCGGCTTAACTTACTTCTTTATCCATGGTTAACACTGGCTTCTATCAGGTTTATCTCGACAATGATGACGAAGAAACGTACCTGTGTCGTAAGCAAGGAGTGAACAGGTAGCCACTTGTATGCATTGTTGAATATAAATCTGTTGCAAGGTACCTGATACCTTGTCTACATACTCGATGAAAGACATAATTTGTGAGGAATGGAGTAGATTAGGCGAGGGTAAGTATGTCGGAGTGGGTGTAAGTATATATATACTATAACTACTGTATGCGATTATACAATAGAAACATGTTTTACTGCGTACTTCTGTGGGAGATTTCACCTTTTCTGAGCACTAAGATGTCGCATTTTGCATGGAAGGCTTCTATATCTGATCGAAGTGATTCAAGTTGCTATTTCTGATACGATATCATCTCACCAATGCTTCCAGCGAGTCTTCCCATGATACGGAAATACCTCGCACTTATCTGTAGATAGACCAGGTTCAGTTCTTTCCGGCTTATCCGTTTAAAATTTAGGAGGATATGATGCTATAGTCAAATGATGCATTTCACATCTGAGCTATGAAGTGGTGAGCAACAGAGGAGATATTGTGACAGATACTTTAGAAATGTAAGGTAAGGAGGTAAGGCATACGTTTCGGAGTGCTGATGAGAAGTACACAACTGATCCTATCATAGTATTCAATCCACTAGACTGATCTCCGCACGTCTCTCACGACTCACGTTGTACACAACTCTATTTATTGCAATGTCTATTCAAGTAGTGTCGAAGACAGAAATATATATCGTTGAGACGAGGCACGATCAAATTATTTTTAATACATATCCACTATAATACCGTATCTGCCATCTCTACGCATGTCATGTGATCTCTTGTTTCTCTCCTTCTTTTCTCTTATGGGAGTGTGCCTCATGACCCGTTGCTCTCAATCACGCCCATTGACCTTGTCCTTGAAATGGCGGTCGTCGCGCCGTTGGAGGGAAGGGCACGTCAAAATCCTGGCTATTCGACCATATTTCTTTATCTATCATAACTTAAGCAATTTGAATTTGAACTACACAACGAGGACTCTGCCTTCATCTGCCTGCATTCATAGAGTCCAAAACAACACTTTAGGCGTCAGTACCGAATCTTACATTTTTATACCGCTTAACTTCAAAAGCTTGATAACGATTAGGCCTGTTTTGAAGATGCTGACTCAAGCGGACGAGAATATGAAGACCACTAGAGATTGGAGTGTTGCTTGATGAGATTGTTGTGCTGAGAGAATTGTATTTCGTTGACCCAAATGGGACTCTTCGGTGAGTGCTTGAGATTGTCTTTGGTTATGGATGAATGTTATATGGTTTTGCTGCACTCTGGTTTCTTTCTCTTTTTAACATCCGTTCTGTGTCTTTCGATGCTTCTTCCTCACACTCCTTACTCCCTCTCATCAAACGATGCGCACATTTATTTGAGCTTATTTATGGCATCCATCGTATACGCTATGACGGTCTTCTCTTCCACACTTCATATCGCCGCATACCTTAACACGTATCTCCTTGCCAATTTTTTCTTTCTCATCCTCCTCCTCTCTTCTATCACTAAGTCATGAGCTCTTCGATCCTCCTTCTTTTTCCTCCTACCTCTCCCTCCTCCTTCTCCCTCTTCCTTAACACCCACCCATCATGATCTCCCCACAACCCAATTTCCTCAACATCATAAACTCCACACACATACGTACAACTAAACAATTCCTCCCAATCAGCCTCTCAGTCGAAGATGCAATCCGTCTTGTCAAAAGTGTTTCACTTTACGGACAAATGTAGTGGGATCTTTATTGGCTGAATCTGAACCTAAGTTTTGTGCTATTTTGTTATTTTGTTCCGATGTCTTGCCTCCTTGATTGACTTCTCAATTCCATACTCCTCGTTCTTTATTCGTCCTTCTATTCTCATCTTTTCACTCGCCTTTTTGCTCTATACTATGTGCACTACTATTATAATCGTAATCGCAACGTGTCGTAACTACAAACTCAAACTCAGACATCGACCTCATTCTCTGGGGCGGATCCCGAACTCGTACTAGCTTAACCCTTCTCTGCCCTTTTTCTGAATGAGGTCAACTGCTCACTACTTGCTCCCTTCCTCCATTCCATCTCAAAATTCCAAGAGACTTACAGAAAACACACACAAAAATGAATTGAATCGAATTGATCGAATACTCGGATAGTTGGTCATACGAACTAAAGCTTACGTACGCGCGTGTCTGTCTACCTACATCACTGACCCCGTCACTGTTATCCCCTTCCAAAAAGCCATTCGTGTCAACTTCAATAAACTCGCTATCAAAAAGAGTCATTCACTACGCAAAAATGCTAGGGAGACTTGCTTGTGGATCGGTCTAGATCTCTATGTCTATAAGAAGAGTGTCAGCTTATTTATTGAAACTAAGAGAGTTGCGTGCTTCTCATACTTGGTGAAGAGCTGGCTGGAGTGGCGAAATGAAGTACACTGATAGTACTAGTTGGGATACTGTTACTTGGAAGATCCGTCCCTTCATTAACTCCAACGTCTCCGGCCTTTTTGAGATTTAGGAACATGCGACTTCCGAAGAGGCATAGGAGGCCAGGGTCTCCGAGAGCAAGAATAATGGCTGCCCCTCTTGAGAAAATGATTCAAAAAAGCCGGTTCTTGTTCTAGCGATGTTTATTGTACTACTAATTATAAGTCTTTGACATTAATACTGTTCAGCTTCATTGCGTACTTGCATAAGAAATCAAAGGAGCATACATAAGATAGTAGATGGTCTGATCCTTTATCATCATGTTTACAAGATTAGATCCTTTGAGACCCGATAATCTCCAATGCTCGATCGTTTTGAAAAATGCCAAAGACAAAAGAATGAATCCAATGGCTGTTGTCATTACCCTGTAACAAAGGTTCACATGAGCACATAATATTATATGAGCACTTGAATCTAACCAATCAATGAATCGAAAGTTAACTGATTTCTCTAGCTGACTACTAGATGCACCGCAATTTAATAAGTCCCCCGTGAGGGGATAAGCTCGAACTTTACTGTATTAACCTTAATACTGTCCTTAGGAGCATACTGAACAATACCTTTCCCCACTGTGATCCACATACCCATGAGCGCAAATTTTGCAATTGCTTCGCAGATAATAAGTGTGTAGAGAGTAATCGTTAATGATTTACCTACTAGAGTCAGAGAGTGACACAATCAGAGTCCAATATACATACTTTTATTCCAAAGCGCAAGAACTCGCAGTGTCATAATGTCTACATTCTCGTTTAGTCATCTCTAGACTGAAGTATAAAGAGATCTCACAGTCTATTATTACCTCAACAAAAATATCTGTTTAGACGTTAGCTATGTGTTATCAGACAGAATGTAGAAACAAATGAACCCACTTGATATAGAGACGGTCCAGACCGAATAGGAGCCTTAAACAAAAGCACATTATTTGGTTTCAAAAATAATGAAATATTAGCTCTCACATCTAGAGTTTACAAGAATAATTCAGTAACTATTTCAGAATGAGCTGTAAGTATCCACACAGCTCATTTGTTGCTCCCAGTGTTTGGACTGTAGCATGTTGGATGAAAAGCGCTATCTTGGTTCTACGCATGACTCACGAAATAGGTTTGAGATGGTTCCAAATATACCTATGTAACGATTCTACAGGTCACATTTAGATATATTTATGAACAGCAATAGCTGAGAACTGACAAAGAAGAAGAGGATATGTGTTGGCCTATACCACTTTTTTTTCTACAACACTTTTAGCCAGAGGACAAAGTTTCACAAGAACGGACAAACCCAGAAGTACTTTATCTAAAAACATCATTATTATACTTGATATATATCCTCCAGCTCCGGTTAAACTTACTTCTCTACTCATAGTCAGTGCTATCTTACATCAGATGTAACTCGAGCATGTATGATGGAGAGACATACTTGTGTCATAAACAAGGAGTGAACAGATAACCACTTGTATACATTGTTGAATGAAAAGCCCACGCAAGAGATATGATATCTCGGTTGAAGGGTATTGAAAAGACATGGTTTGCGGACGGGGAGAAATCGATGGGGGAAGTAGATAGAAGAAAGTGAGGTTAGAGTACTATATTATTGGTTTCTATGGAATATATCCGGTGCTTGTGATCTCAATGATGGAATCATGATATGACAGAAAAAAATACAATAGTCTTACCTTTCTCGAGTTTAAAAAAGTTGAGAATAGTAAAAAAGGAAGTCATATCTGATTGAGCTGGGTCAAAATGCCGATATCGATAGACAATCATTCTATCAGTCCTTTCACCAGATTGTAACTCTCAGATTTGACATGGGACGAAATTGTACTGATTGATAGATGAGTTATCTCCTTTCCTACATGAACAAATAGTCATCAAGAGTATCCGATGCCATAGCTCAAATGATACTTTAAATATTTAAGCTATACGATGGTGTCTAAGAGGAAATATCATGACAGCTATTTGTACAATATAATTAGTATGTATATCAGCATACTAGGGCACTATTCGTATCTCATAGCTCATTCTGAGCGCACTCCTGAGTCACTCATTGCATATAGTTCTCATTTGAGTAATATCGAAGCCACAAAAAGGTAAATCATCAAGAAGGGGCACGATTAACTATGTTATGTCTGTTCTTCCCAACTCTATGCATGTCACGAAGGTTCACAATTTTCATTAGCCCTCTTCTTCCCACCGATGTGACTACTCCCTTTTACTCATGGGCTTGGGCTGTGCGCCTCACGCGTCGTTACTCTCCTTTCCACCCCATGATCATCATTCTTGGGCTGTGGTACGTCGTGCTGTTTAAGGTTTAGGACACGTCAAAATCCTGGCGTAATCTACTTTCTTTCCTGATCTAATTCAATCTGAGGTGCTACATACTTCTCATGCTTCAGAGGAGCTGGCAGAGGTGGCGAAGTGAAGGGCACTGATAGTAACAGTTGGGATAATGTTACTTGGAACAACCGTTCCTGCATCTACTTTATTATCCCGGCTTCTTTGCGATTCAGAAACATACAAGCTCCAATGAGACATAGGAATTTGGGGCTCCCGAGAAGATTAAATAAGACGGCTCGCTTGAGGATCCGTCTGAGTCTCTTTGTCTATAAGAAGAAAGTCAGTCGCCATATTAAGAATTAGAGAGTTATGTGCTTCTCATACCTGGAGAGGAGATGGCTGGAGCAGCGAAGTAAAGGTCACTGATAGTATGAGTTGGAATATTGTTACTTGGAATACCCGTCCCTTCATTAACTTTAGCATCTCCAGCCTCCTTCAGACTCAAGAACATTCGACTTCCAACGAGACATAAGAAGCCAGGGTCCCCAAGGGCACTAAGGATAACCGCCTTCTCCATGGAAGATGAACCTAGAAAGCTGATTTTCGTGCTAGCGATGCTTATTGTGCTACAAAACATAAGTCTTTGACCATTATACTATTCAACTTCATTGCGTCTTGCATAAGAAATTAAAAGAGCATACATAAGATAATAGATGATTTGATCCTTTATCACCATGTTTACAAGATTAGATCCTTTAAGACCCGATAATCGCCAATGCTCGATCGCTTTGTAGAATGCCAAAGACAAAAGAATGAATCCAATGGCTGTTGTTATCACCCTGTAATAGTTGTTCATATAAGCAAATAATCACTCGTGAGCACTTGGATCTAACCAACTAATGAATTGAAAGTAAACTGAATGCCCTAGACCGTCTGTACCGCAAGTTACTAATTCACCTATGAGAGGATAAGCTCGAACTTTACTGGATTAGCCTTAATACTGTCCTAAGCAGTGACTAAACCATACCTTGCTCCACTGTGAGCCCTATACCCACGAGTACAAGTTTTGCAACCGCTTCACAGATAATAAGTGAGTAGAGAATGATCGACAGTAGTTTACCTACTAGAGTCAGAGAATATTACAATCAAAATCCAGTTTACATACTTTTGTTCCAAAGTGCAATAATTCGTAATGCCAAGATATCTGCACTCTCTTTCAGATATCTCTAGACTCAAGTATGGAAGAATCTCACAGTCTATCATGACTTCGACGATAATATCTGTTTTGACCTTAGCTTTACGCTATTAGACAGAATGTAGAAACAATTGGACCCACCTGATATAGAGGCGGTCTCGAATGAATAGGAGCCTTATACATAATGTATTATCAGTTTCAGTTTCAGAGATGAGAAGAGACTGCTATTCACATCTAGAGTTTACAAGAAACAATCAGTAGCTATTTCAGAGTGAGTTGTAAATATACACACAGCTCATTTGTTGCTCCAATTGATAGGACTGTAGTATGTAGGATGAATATCTCTATCTTGGCGCTGAGCTAGACTCACGAGTTACTCTAGAGATGGCTCCAAATATTCCGATATAACGGTTCTACAAGTCGCCATCAGATTCTCATATGAAGAGCGAGAGCTGGGAACTGACAACGAAGAAGAGGATATGCGTTGGTCTATACCAATTTTTTGTCTAAAACATTGTTAGCCAGAGGACAAAGTTTCACGAGAATAGACTAACCCAGAAATACTTGATCTATCAAGATCAATGTCAGTCTTTCCATGTGTTCTCTAGCTCAAACTACTTAGACTTACTTCCTTATCCATAGTCAACGCTGATTTATATTAGATGTATCTCGAGTATGTATGATGAGGGGACGTACTTGTTTCATAGACGAGAAGTGAGCAGATAGCCACTTGTACACAATTCTGAACAAAATTCTGTTGTAAATCATCTGATATCTCGATTGAATAGTAGTTTATAGGCATAGTTTGTGAACGAAGAAGAAAATGGGGAAAGTAAGTCAAAGGGAGTGTTTGTGCAGTGAGAGTACCATATAGCTAATTTATATAGAGGATATTTGTGCATGGTCGCAATGATGGAATCATAATCTGACAAACATATTTCAGTAAGTTTTAGCTTTTCGAGTTTCTCAAAATGTGAGAATTGTAGAAAAGTCATCCATATCTGAACGAGTTGAATCAAGTTGCTGACATCGATAAAATATCATTTTATCACTACTTCCATTGAGTTCTAACCCTCAGATTTGACATTGAACGTAATAATACTGATTGATAGATGGATCAAGTTCTTTTCTATTTGACCATATAGATTACAAGTGTGTCTGATGTTACTGCTCAAATAGTGCATTCAATAACTGAAATAAGTTGTACTAGACGACAGAGAAGATATCATGACTCAGGCTGTACAACATTCGCACCGCATACAATCAATAACAATGTTTATTTAGGTATCAGCGAAGCCACAAAAAGAAATAAATCCCTAAGAAGATGCACGTCAAACTGTTCTCGATTCATATCCGCTATATTGTATCCTCCTTCCAACCCTACGCGTGTCACAGAAGCTCTCATTTCTCTTTCCCCCCCTTCTTCTACCTTATGTTGGTACTCCAATTCCCTTATGAGCTTGGGCTGTGTACCTTGTGCCACGTTACTCTTATTTACGCCCCGGTGATCTTGTCTTAGGGCTCCACACATATATCGTGGGGCATCAGCACCTGCTCTTACTTCTCTCACCTTGATCTTCTCCCACCTTGATTGAATACAGAAGCTTTGTAACAAGAGTGGTCTGAGGCCTGAGGTTGCAACTTCTAGATTTAAAGAGTATAAAGATCGCTAGGGACTATAATGTGCTATTTGATGGGTGGGCTACATTCAAGTGACTGTTTATCAATGATCTGAATTGGATGCTTTGGTGATTGCTTGAGATTGTCTTGAGTGTGGATGGATGCTGTACGGTTTTCTACTGCTATACTCAGGCCTTCTCAATCACGCCTCGTCCTCATCCTCATACATTAACATTCATTTCCCTTACACAATTTCCTTTCTTATGTAGATTTTAACCGTTTCTCGTAAGCTTCTTCCTTCAATTCAAAGGTCATCTTCAATCTTTCCCATAACGCCGAAAACTTAACCTTAGGCCAGGGTGGACCTTTGAGTCGTATTTAGTGGCGAGGACTTGGGGTGTAGAGTCTGCCCACAGCAGACACAATGCTCGGCTAAGATTTGGGGGCTAAATAGCGAGATACTCGACCTCGGCCGTCCAGCCGAGATCTCGGTCGGACCGTAGAGAAAGATAGAGACCTTGAGGCGAGCTGAGACTTCACAGACCAGTAAAGCAGTAGAAATGTATAGAACAGAACCCCGACCTAGGCTGTAGTTTGAGACATAAGTGTATGTATTTCAGTCCTCCTGGACGACTTGCAGTACGGTCAGAGCGTTACAAGCGCGTCCGGGCAGCCTAATTAAGCAGTAGAGTAGTAGATAAAGAGTACAGGCGAATATCAAAGAGCTACTTTGGGGACGGGGGGTTGAATAGTTTGTTAGGGGGTTCACTGATGAACTACGGACTCAAGTCTGGAGGTTTATATCCCACTGGACGAAAGGTTTAAGCTATCAGAAACGGGATGTATATATAAATAAACCCCATCCTTGAGTAAGAGGAGAAAGTGACACTAAATAGTAAGAGAAATGAATGAGACGTGCGGCCGAGTAGTAGCAATGGATTTTCCGCCCGAGTTGGAAGGTGCATTATAAATGTACTACGACCGGCCAAACACTTAGCTGGTCCTACATGACGGTAAAGTCGAACAATGCTTTTGAATTTTTGAGATACAAGCCAGTGTCCAAGGGAAGACATTGTGGCTTTTATTTGCACAAATATATTTGTATGTGCTAAGTGGTACGTGACGAGTGCTACACACTGTAACACAGTTTATTCTATAAAGCTGCTGAGGTGGTATCCAGATAACTCTCAAGGTGAATGCCGGACACTCTTCTTTTCACTCTGGGTGACTGCTCCCTTTCTCTTACATAAGCTTGTACAATACCCCTCACCATTACCCTCCTTTCCGACCCGGTGGTCTTGTCCTTGGGCTGTGGAACGTCATGATGTTAGAGGATGGGAACCCACTAAAACCTTGGCATATTCTACTATCCTTCTCTATCTAAAATAAATATGAGACTTATTTCACCAGACATCAGGGGCCTTGCCTTCATCTGCCGCTCATTCATAGAGCTCGACACATCCGTTAAGGCGTCAGCACCAACTCTCTCGCCTCGCTTGGGCAGGGTGGTCTGAGTTTTGGTTTGAATATGCTACTCTTGGCGGATAAAATGAAGATCGCTGGGAATATGGTGTGTTGCTTGATGAGGGGTGTTGCATTGATAGGACTGTTTTTTATTGAATCAAAGATATAAAAGGGACCCTTCGGTGAGTGCTTGGGGAATGGGCTTGGATGATATACCGCAGTTGCTAACGTCCGATTTTCTTTTCAATTCCGTTCTGTGTTTCTTGATGCCTCATGCCTCTTGATCCCCGCACCATACGATGCACGTTTATGCTTGGACTTAATGGTATCCTCCCGCAAACGTTATACACAGGTCTTTTCATATCGTCTCATTCATTAATGTGCACTTTCTTGACTTTTCTTTTCCTCATGTCTTTCTCTTTTGCACGTAAATCTCGTCCGTTTCTCATAAACTTCCTTCTCATATCCTTCCTTCCATATCTCCCTATACCCTCCTTTTCACTCCCTATCTTTCCCATATACTTCATTTTTCTCTTACTCCTTCCTTGTCGTCGAGATTTATCGACCCGCCTTCTCTTTCCTCCCTCCTCTAACACCCACCCATCACAATCCACCACGTCTCAACAATACAAAGTCCTGAACGTCCATAGACTGTATGCACACTCATATACATACTTACACAATTACACATTCACCGCCAAATGACCATGGAAGACCTCCTAGTCCATCGCTTGGTCGAAGAAACGACTTAACTCTTCATGCGTTCCAGTTCACGGATAAATATATTGATATCTGTTCTGGGAGTTGGAAGGGAGGTGAGCCGACGATAAAGGCTTATTCTAAGGGATCTGTTGAGTTTATGCTAGTGCGAATGCAAGCTGTGTGAATAAAGGTGAGCATATCAATGATTGCCTTTTGATTTCCGCAATTTGTTTTGTCCTTCATACACACGAAAAAAGGGTCTCGTTTTTTATACTTAATCCTGCTAGATCTTTTTCTTTTCTTTTTACTGTTCTACCCTTCTCACGAACAACATCAGCCTTTTACTTACCTCTAATTCTTTCTTTCATCTTGTTTGAGATGATCTGGTTTCTTTAATTGCTCCCTATCCACTCACTTTCTATTACTCTCTCCAAAACATGTACTCTCGTCCTACACACCCTATTCTTGTCGCCCCTCCTCGTACTTTTCTACGTGCTTATGCTATGCTATGCGCGATTCCCTCCCCTTACCCTGTCGTCTGTCTGTATCGTTCCTGTTATGTGCCCAAATCATCAAAAAATCATAAATTCGTCCCTTGTCAACATAAAATTAGAAGGTTCAGAAGGAATGCCATTATACAGCTTGTTGAACTCATTAAAATAGCGGACTTAATCGGATGCGACACCGTTATCCCTTTCACATAGGCCTATAATGCTACAAGCGAGTGTCTCATTAACAAAAGGGGTTATTTGCAGCGGGAGTCTAGAAGGGGGATGGGGGGTGACTAACTTTAACTGAGACACTTTGTACTTCTCATACGTGGAGAGAGGCTGATTGGAATAGCGGAAATAAGATTGCTGATCTATTTGGCTAGTATATCGTAACCCTCATTCTACATTCTGTTATTCCTCTTTTCAATTCCAAGACTTCCGTAGTCATGTTCATACAGTAATATATACAAAGAGAAAAGTCCCTAATAAGAAGCATGATCGATTATTATTAACTATCTGCTTCTTCCAACTCTACATCCGAGATCCTCCTTTTCCTCATCCTCTCTTTCTGTCTTCATCGCTGACTTCAGGATTATTATACTTTAAACAGAGCCGCTAGTGTCACCATCAATAAACTCGTTATCCAAAAGAGTCATTCACTACGCTAAGATTCTAGGGTGGCTTTCTTGAGGATTGTCATGAGTCTCTGAGTCTATAAGGGAGAAGTCAATTTATCTACTGAGATCAAGAGAGCTGTACGTTTCTCATACCTGAAGAGGAGCTAGCTGGAGCAGCGAAGTCAACACCGCTGATAGTACTTTTTGGGATATTGTTACTTGGAATATCCGTCCCTTCATTCACTCCAGCATCTCCAGCCTCTTTGAGATTCAGGAACATGCGACTCCCGCGAGACATAGGAAACCACTATTCCCAAGAAAATCAAGTATGACCGCCCCTTTTTGAGGAAATGATCCAAGAAAGGCGATTCTTGTGCTAACGATGTTTATTGCACTACAAAACACAAGTCTTTTTCGTTTATACTGCTCAGTCTCTTTACGTACTTGCATACGAAATCAAAGGAGCATACATGAGATAATAGATGATTTGATCCTTTATTATCATGTTTACAAGATTAGATCCATTAAGACCCGATAATCTCCAATGTTCGATTGTTTTGAAAAATGCCAAAGACAAAAGAATGGTTCCAATAGCTGCTGTTATTACCCTGTAATAAAAGTTCATATGAGCACATAATATTGTGTGTGCACTTGGATCTTACCAATCAATGAATTGAGTGTAAACTAAATGCTCTAGTTGACTAGTATATGCACCACAAATTACTGAATCCCCGTGAGAGGAAAAGTTCGAACTTTACTGGATTAACTTTAATACTGTCCTAAAAAGCATAATAAACCATACTTTGTTCCACTGTGATTCCTATACCCATGAGCGCAAATTTTGCGACCGCTTCGCAGATAATAAGCGAGTAGAGAGTGATCGATAACATTTTGCCTACTAGAGTCAGAAAATAATGCAATCAGAGTCCAATGTACATACTTTTATTCCAAAGTGCAAGAATTCGCAGCGTCAGAATGTCTACATTCTCATTTAGTTATCTCTACAATGAAGTATGACAAAGTCTCACAGTCTATTATGACTTCAACAAAAATATCTGTTTTTACATGAGTCATATGTTATCGGACATAATGTAGAAACGGATGGACCCACCTGATATAGAGGCGGCCCAAGTTAAATATGAGCCTTAGTCAAAGGTGTGTAAGTTGAATTCAAAGATTAGAAGACACTATTACTCACATCTAAAACAAAATAAGACTTAATCAGTGGCTATATTAGAATGAGTTGTAAATGTGCATACAATTTAATTGTTGCTCCCAGCGTTTGGACTGCAGCAAATTGAGAGACTAGTTTTATCTTGGTTCTACGCAAGACTCACGAAATAGTTTTGAGATGGCTCCAAATATTCCAATGTAACGATTCTACAGGTCGCCATCAGATTTTCCTATGAAGAGAAAGAGCTGGGAACTGACAATGAAGAAGAGGATATGTGTTGGTCTATACCACTTTTTTGTCTACAACACCGTTAGCCAGAGGACAAAGTTTCACGAGAATGGACAAACCCAGAAATACTTTATCTAACAACATTGATATTAGACTTGCTATATATCCCCCGGTTCTGGTTTTACTTACTTCTTTATCCATGGTCAGCGCTAACTTACATCAGATGTATTCCGAGCATGTACGATGAAAAGACATACTTGTGTCATAAACAAGGAGTGAGCCGATAGCCGCTTGTATACACTGATGGATGATCATATCTTGCAAGAAATCTGATACTTCGGTTAAAAGGTCTTGAGAAGACATGGTTTGTGGACGAGGAAAAAGATATGGGAAAGTAAATTGAAGGAACTGTTTTTGCTATGAGAGTACTTCATAGTGTGTATATATACAAATAATAGATGAAACTCGGTGCTTCTGGTGCTAATGATGGATCCTTGAGCCCTTGATACGAATGCTTCGCTCTGAGTGATTGATGGATCAGAGTCGGTTCTTTCCGTTTCAGCCATGCAAGATACAAGTATAGATGATAGAATAGTCGAAGATGTCTTCGTGAATTGAGATACGAAGCAGAGTCCAAAAGAATATCTGCTTTCCCGTAAAATGATTTGTACGTATATTTGGTACCAGAAACGTGATCGGTTTTGATGTGGTGAGGCATCCGCTTTTGAGCTTCATAGAGAAATACACACCTGATCATACTATGATTGCAATTGTGCAACCTTCATGTCATAAGAAGATAGACCCCTTGAAGAGGCACGATCAGACTGGACCATTAATTTGTCCTTGTTCTGTCGCGCTGTGGTAAAAACTTAACTTTGGGTCAGGGTTTGACCTTTTACACGTGCTTGGCGGCGAGAACTTGGGTTTTAGAGTCTGCCTACACCAGACGCGATGCCCTGACTCAGATTTGAGGGCTAAAAAGCGAGCAACTCGACGTCGGCCGGAGCGTAGATAATGATAGAGACTTTAGGGCGAGCCAAGACTTCACAGACCAGTAAAAGAAGTAGAAACGTATAGAATAGAGCCCAGACCGAAGCTGTAGTCTAAGACAAAAGTGTATGTTTTACTGTACGCCCGGACGACGTGCAGTACGGTCAGAGCGTTACAAGCGCGCCCGGGCAGCCTAATAAAGCAGCATAGTAGATAAAGAGTACAGGCGACTATAAGAGAGCTACTTCGGGTGGGGTGGTAGACTGTAAGGAATAGACTGAAGGAGTTAACTGATCTACTGCGGCCTCAAGTCTGGAGGCTTATATAGCAAAACGCGAGATAAAGGGTAGATAATAAGGAAAGCAAGGTTTCCAGGTGGCTATATGCTACTGGGCTAAGGGTTTAAGCTATCAGAAACGAGGGAGCCATATAAACGAACTCTATCCTCGAGTAAGAGTAGAAGGTGAAGCTAAATAGTAAGAGATGTGGGCCAGACGCGTAGCCGAGTAGTAGTAATGGACTTTCCGGGCGAGTTACAAAGTGCATTAATGCACTACGACCGGCTATCTACTTCGTTGGTCCTAATACGCCAAGATGCTAGGGTGGCTTGTTTGGGGACTGTTATGAGTCTCTGGGTCTATAAGGAGAGAGGTCAATTTATCTATCGAAAATATGAGAGCAATATGTTTCTCATACTCGAAGAGGTTGGAGTAGCAAAGTGTAGATCGCTGATAGTACTTTTGGGGATATTGTTACTTGGAATACTCGTCCCTTCATTTACACCAACGTCTCCGGCCTCTTTGAGATTCAGGAACATGTGACTCCCAGAGAGACATAGGAATCCAGTATTCCCGAGTAGACTAAGGATGGTCGCCCCCTCTTGAGAAAATGACCCAAGAAAGCCGATTCTTGTGCTAGCGATGTTTATTGCGCTACAAAATAAGAGTCTTTAACGTAAATACTATTCAGCTTCATTGTGTATTTGCACAAGAAATCAAAGGAGCATACATCAGGTAATAGATGATCTGATCCTTTATTATCGTGTTTACAAGATTAGATCCTTTAAGACCCGATAATCTCCAATGCTCAATCGTTTTGAAAATTGCCAAAGAAAAAAGAATGAACCCAATAGCTGTTGTCATTACCCTGTAATAAATGTTCATATGAGCACATAATATTGTGTGGGCACTTGAAGCTAACCAATCAATAAATTGAAAGTAAACTAAATGCTCTAGCTGATCACTATACGAGCCGCAATTTACTAATTCTTCAGTGAGATGATAAGCTCGAACTCCACTGGATTAGCCTTAATACTGTCCTGAGGAGCATGTTATGCCATACCTTGTTCCACTGTAATCCCCATACCCATGAGCGCACACTTTGCAACCGCTTCACAGATAATAAGTGAGTAGAGAGTAATCGATAATGATTTACCTACTAGAGTCAGAGAGTGATACAGTTAAAGTCCAATATTCATACTTTTATTCCAAAGTGCAAGGACTCGCAGCGTCAGAATGTCTACACACACATTTAGTTAAATCTCTGCAATGAAGTATAAAAAACCCTCACAGTCTATTATGACTTCAACAAAAATATCTGTTGACATTAGCTATATGTAATCAGACAGAATGTAGAAACGAATGGAACCACCTGATATAGAAGCGGCCCAAGTTGAATATAAGCCTTAGACGAAGATGTGTAAGTTCGATTCAGAGATGAGAAGACGCTAATATTCACATCTAGTACAAAATAATATTTTATCATTAGCTACACCACAATGAGCTGTAAATACTCATACAATTCGTTTGTTGCTCTCAGTGTTAGGGCTGTAGCATGTTCGATGATTAGCATAATCTTAGCATTGGTATGGACTCACAAGACAGTCTAGAGATAGCCCCAAATATTCCGATGTAGCGATTCTACATGTCACCATCAGGTACTAGTATCAGCAGCGAGAATTGGGAACCGACAACGTAGAAGAGGATATGTGTTGGTCTATACCACTTTTTTGTCTATGGTATTATTAGCTAGAAGACAAATGCTCACGAGAATAGACTAACCCAGAAATACTTTATCTAAAAAAGCTTTATTAGATTTGTTATGTATCTCCCACTCCCAGGTTAACTTACTTCATTATCCATGGTCAGAGCTAACTCACATCAGATGCATCTCGATCATGTATGATGAAGAGACATACTTGTGTCATAAACAAGGAGTGAGCAGATAGCCACTTGTACACATTGATGAATGATCGTGTCTTGCAGGAGTGATGACACTTCGGTTGAGTAGTAGTGAAAAGGCATGATATGTGGAAGAGGAGAAATAAATGAGGGAAGCAGGTCGAATGAAGTATATGTGCTGTAAGGGTACTTCATAGTTGGTATATATACAATATATCAGATGATATTCGGTGCTTCTGATGTCAATGATTAATTCATGATCTGAAGAAAATCAATACAATAAGTTCTGCCCTTTTCGAGTTCTAAAAAGTTGCGAATAGTACGAAACGCAGCCATATCTGATCAAGTTGATTTCAAGTTAATAATATCAATAAAATATTTTCTCACTGATGCTTCCACTAAGTTCGAGATTCTTGCCCTGATACAAATGCTTCGCTCTAGATGTAAGATGGATTAGATACGGTTCTTATGTTTCAGCCATGCAAAATACAAGAATGGATGATGGTGTAATCTAATGTTGCTTTCGTGATCTACATACGAAGCAGTGTCCAAAAATAACTGCTTGCCCGTAAAACGATTTGTATGTATATTTGATGCCAGGAAACGTGATCGGTTTTGATGTGGTGGAGCATCCGCTTTGAGCTTCATATAGAAATACGCACCTGATCGTACTATGATAGCAACTGTGTAACCCTCATTTCATGAGAAGATAGATCTCTTAGAAGAGGCACGATCAAACTGGACCGTTACTGTCCTTGAGCTGTTGTGCTGTTGGAAGTTTGGCTCACTTCTCTCATCTAACTTGGATTAGAAATCCTTGTAACGAGGGTGGTCTGGAGCCTGATTTGAAGATACCACTTTTAGCGGATTGGAATATGAAGCTCACTAGGATTATGGTATGCTTCTTGACGAAGGTGTAACTTTGAAAAGCATGGGTTGTGGTCTCTTCGGTGAGTTTTTTTTGTTGATGTTTTTCGTTGTGAGGGATGCTGTAGGACCAGCTAAGTGTTTGGCCGGTCGTAGTGCATTTATAATGCACTTTCTAACTCGCCCGAGAAGTCCATTGCTACGACTCGGCCGCGCGCATGAATCATTTCTCTTACTATTTAGCTTCACTTTCTACTCTTACTCGAGGGTAGGGTTCGTTTATATGGCCCCCTCGTTTCTGATAGCTTGAACCATTCGTCCAGTGGCATATAGCCACCTGGACGCCATGCTTTCCTTATTATCTAACCTTTATCTCGCATTTTGCTATATAAGCCTCCAGACTTGAGGCCGTAGTAAAGAAAGACAATTCCCAGATAACCCCAGTCTACTCCTAGTCTATTCTACACCCCCCCCCCCGAGTAGCTCTCTAATAGTCGCCTGTACTCTTTATCTAGTTCTCTACTGCTTTATTAGGCTGCCCGGGCGCGCTTGTAACGCTCTGACCGTACTGCAAGTCGTCCGGCGGACTGAAATACATACACTTTTACCTCAAACTACAGCCTCGTCAGCTCTGTTCTATACGTTACTACTACTTTTACTGGTCTGTAAAGTCTCAGCTCGCCTCAAGGTCTCTATCAGTCTCTACGCTCCGGCCGAAGTCGAGTATCTCGCTTTTTGGCCCTCAAATCTTAGCCTGAGCATCGTGTCTGGTATAGGCAGACTCTAAACCCCACGTCCTTGCCACTAATTACGATACCAAGGTCAAAATCTGACCAAAAGTTTAGTTTTCACTATCAACCCACGAGGGCTGATATCCATACAATTCATGACTCAGGTTTTACAACATTTGCAATGCAAACAGTTAGTAACAATGTTTGATTTAGGTAATGTCAGAGCCACAAAAATACAGTCACCTAAGAAGAGACACGATCAAACCTGTCCTTAGCTTATGTCCATTATAAAGTAGCTTTTCCTCCTGTCTCTACGCATGTCACGAAATTTCTCATTTCTCGTTCGTTCTCTTCTTCTACATATGTGAATACTCCCTTTCCCTTATGAGCTCATGCGATGCGCCTCAAGTGACGTTGCGCTCCTTTACGCCTCGTTGATTTGGTCCTTGACCTGGGGAGTGTTGGATGGCGGGGACGCGTCGCATCGTATTCTGCTGATAAGCTTATCCATTCGAGTTTGTACCGCATAACGGGGACTTCACCAACACCCGCCTCGCATTCAAATCTCTCGACACACCAAATGTAGGCGTCAGCAACCAACTCTCACTTCTTCACCTCGCTTGAATTCAAAGGTCTCATAAAGAGGATAGTTTGGGTCCTGATTTGAAGATGCCACTTTTAGCTGATAAGAATATGAATATCGTGAGGGGTTAGGGTGTGCTGCTTGATGAGGGAGTTGCTCTGAGAGGATTCTTGATTATTGAAGCAGAGTGGACTCTTCGGTGAGTGCTTGAAGTTGTCTTTGATTGTGGAGTGTGTTACGTCTCCATGCTATGCTGTGTGCCCTCCACTCGATTGTCGTTTTGCCCCACCCTCCCTCTTGTCTTTCTTCCATCGCTGCCAAAAGAAAAGACATTCGTAGTGTCGACCCCTCATCGAAAAAAGGACAACAAAGAATACTTGGACGATTCTTGATCTGGGTTTTTTGTGCTCTGCGTTCTGTCATCTTGTTTTCTTGACCTTATCTCCTATTCCTATCTTTTTTATTGCCCCTTTCCTCCCTACTACGCACACAATTACCATACATACGTTCTTACTCCCGCTCCCTCTTTTCCCTTTTCTTCGCTTTACTTTCTTTGCTACCTACGAAAAACCTTCATTCGAACTACCCCTACCTTTTGTCCCAACGCCTGTTCCTACTTTCAGCTTTCTACTTTCTGCTCTATGTCACTGACCTCTTCAACGCTTATACAAGATGTAGCGTAAACTCAAGCCTCGACCTCATACTGGGGACACTTGAGCTTAATTCGGCAAGGAACGCATGAGCCTCTTCTCAATCTTTTTCCATCCGTTTTCTTAATCTTGCTTAGCTTCTCATTTCCAATAAATTCACAGACAAACCTAGATACAAACTAAATCGAACAAACGATTATACAGACTAAACACGCGTGTTTGTCTGTTAACTTCGTTTGAACTACTGTTTTTTCTATTGGGTGATTCCTATAGGGGGAAGTTAAAAGGAGGAGGAAAAACTGGACTAGAAGAGTTAAGAATGGTTAGAAAGTCCTTAGACGTGAGGGTTTGGGATTAGAAGGTTTTTTTAGTGGCGTCGTTGGTGTACAATGGCTAGAGGAAACAGCGAGAAGGGACGGTTTGAGTTTGAAAAAGTCAAAGCTAAATCCTAATGAAACGTTTTCTACGTTATGCTCATTGAACCCCCCAACCCCCAACCCAAAGCCTAGAACATGACCCCAAACCTAGAGACCCAAAAAATGGATCTTTTAGTCAGGCCGTGTTTGTGATTGAGAGATCTTGGAGGTTGTGTACGTCGTTTGAACTTGGACTGGACTTGGTGGCTTTTTAGGCTTATTGGCTTGTATACTAGTCCGCCGATATATAGACCTACTAGCTCTCTCTTTCATTTTGAATCGATGCTCTAATTAGAAGTTTTGCTATTGTTGTTCTTCAAGTTGTCAAGACTATATCGTTGTTGTATTTGATACTTATTGTTGTTACTTATTACAAGGTACTCAGATGTCCTCGAAACGAGCAGCAAGATGTAACTAATGAAAGCCGATTGGATCATGTTGAGAAAGAAGAGAAAAGAAAGAAAAAAGCAAGTATACTTGGTTGTATAAAAATATCAGTTCAAGATTGTCGTCCTACAACTCTTGAAACTACAATTCAATTCATACAACATGTATCATGAATACGATAATTTACATCAAGAAGATAAAGACTACGAAGAGGCTCGGTCAGTTTACTCTTAATCAACGTCTACTTTTCAATACCTGCCACATCCCAACTCTATCCTTGTCACCACGGTAGATCTTCTTTCTCTTCCGTACTTCCTTCTACACTATCGTTGGCCCCGATGCCGTTACCCCTCACTATCAAAACTCTTTTTAAATCTCAAATGGGACTCATCCGCTACTACCCCAAAATGCTAGGATGACTCGCTTGATGATCCGTCTGAATCTCCGAGTCTATAAGAAGAAAATCAGTTGATATATTGAGATTTAGAGAGTTGTGTGCTTCTCATACCTGGAGAGGAGATGGCTGGAGCAGCGAAGTGAAGAACACTGATAGTATCAGTTGGAAAATTGTTACTAGGAATACCCGTCCCTTCATTTACTTGAACATCTCCCGCCTCTTTCAGATTCAAGAACATTCGACTTCCAACGAGACATAACAATCCAGGATCCCCGAGAGTATTAAGGATAGCCGCCTTCTGTATAGAAGATGATTCCAGTGATCTGTTTCTCGTGCTAGCGGTGTTTATTGCGCTACAAATAATAAGTCTTTGACAGTTATACTGTTCAGCTTCATTGTGTACATTTATGAGAGACCACAGGAACATACATAAGGTAGTAAATCATTTGATCCTTTATCATCATGTTCACAAGATTAGATCCTTTGAGACCCATTGATCTCCAATGCTCAATCGTTTTGAAAAGTGCCAAAGACAAAAGAATGAATCCAATAGCTGCTGTTATTACCCTGTGATAAAGGTTCATATGAGCATATAATATCGTGTGACTACTTGGATCTAACCAATCACTGAATTGAAAGTAACTTGAATGCTCTAGCTGATTACTTTCTTCACCGCAAAATACTAATTCCCCCGTGAGAGGATAAGCTCGAACTTTACTGGATTAACTTTAATACTCTCCTAAGGAGCATAATAAACCATACCTTGTTTCACTGTGCTCCCTATACCCACGAGCACAAATTTGGCGACCGCTTCACAGATGATTAATGAGTAGAGAGTGATTGAGAATAATTTGTCTACTACAATCAGAAAATGATCCACTCAGACTCCAATCTACCCACTTTTATTCCAAAGTGCGAGAACTCGAAGGATTATGGTATCTGCAGTCTCTATTAGGGAGACCCTGTAGATAGAGTTATAAAAAATCCATACAACTAGTTGTACTTGCAATGATTGCCTGAACATCTAATCGACATGAGCTATGTGTTAACTGAAGTACAAAAGAGACTAAACCTACTTGATATAGAGGTCGCCCATAATGAGATAGAGCCTTACATAAAAGTACATAAGCCGGTTTCGAATATGAGAAGATACTTGTACTCACATCTAAAACTTAAATCAACAGTCTGATCAATATAAACTGCAGTTATACATACAATTTATCTGTTGCTCCTAGCCCTTCTACTGTAGAATATTGATCAAGTAAACTATCTTAGCTGTATACAAGTCTCACAAGATAGGCTAGAGATGGCTCCAAGTATACCGATGTAACGATTCTGCAAATCACTATCAGTTACTACGGGAGTAGCAAAACTTAGATACTGACGACGAAGAACAGGATATGTGTCAGCCTATACCATCTTCTTGTCTATGATAATATCAGGCAGAGAACAAAGTTTCACGAGAAGAAACTAACCCAAAAATATTCGATCTAATAGATTTAATGTCAAGCTTGCTATATGTTCTCCGGCTTCGATTACTCATACTTACTTCTTTATCCATAGTCAGCACTATGTTGCATTAGATTTATTTCGGTCATGGACGATGAAGAAGCATACTTGTGTCATAAACAAGGAGTGAACAGACTGCCACTTGTACACATTGAAGAATGATATTCTCTTGCAAGAAACTCTTTACATCGTCTACATACTCGGTAGTGGACATTTTTGTGAAAAATGGAGTAGAACAAGGGGTGTGATCGAAGTAGGTGTAAATGCAATAGGGAAACTTCGTACTAGTAGTTGGTTTATATATCTTGCAACTGTTGATTGTGATCTAAAAATGAAAATATGATTGAGTGAATATTAAAGTGGAAGGTTTCACCTTTTCTTAGCACATGAATATTGAGCGTTGTAAGAAAGGCAACCATAACTGATCGAGATGAAACAAGTTGCTGATACCGATATAATTTTATCTTCCCGATGCTCTCACTTGATTGTAACTCTCAATCTGGGTCCACTAACTGATAGTACAAGTCCAGTCCTTTCTGAAATAGCTAAATTAACATGATGATGTCCAAGAGGAGATATTGTTACAACTAAATTCACAAAACGACTTGTATGTGTGAGCATTAGTAGGGTGCATATGAGATAAGAACATCGCTTTCAAGCTCCGTAGGGAAATACTAAGATGATCCTAACGGACCACCGGGATAAAATTCGTACAAATATCAGGACTCACGCTGAGCACATTCCTTGGTTACACATTGCTCCCAATGTTAGTTCAGGTGATATCGAAGCCACAGATACGTCGCGCCGTTGGAGGTTGAGAACACGTCAAAGTTCTGGCGTATTCTCCTATCTTCCTTATCCAGTTTATAGCTACTCTAAACAGTTCGAATATGTGCCACACAAAGGGGACCTCACATTCATTAGTCCCGCATTCATAGAACCCGGCACACCCATTGTAGGCGTCAGTATCGACCCTTGCTTCTCACACCTTGCTCGAAGTAAAAGCCTTGTAACAACGGTGGCCTAGGGCCTGATTTGAAAATGTCACTTCTAGCGAATATGAATATGGATATCGTAAGGATAATGGTGTGTTGCTTGATGAGGGCGTTGCTCTGAGGGAAATGTTTATTATGGACCCAAATGGGACTCTTTGGTGAGTATTTGAGGCTGTCTTTGATTGTGGAGTATACCACATCCTTGTGCTTGCGCCTCTCATTGAAAAAAAATGATAGCAGATAATAACTAACCGATTATCCGATTCTTGACCTGGGTTCGTTCTGTCGTCTTGCTTTCTTGACCTTAATCCTCTTTTCTTATATCTCTTATTTCCCCTTTCCACACTTCTACTATACGTTCTCACTCCCTTCCCTCTTTTCCCCTTTTTCGTTTCACTTTACTTTCTTTGCTACTTACGAAAAACCTTTATTCGAACTACTCTTTCCCCCTTTCTTGTTTCCCAATGCCTATTTCTATTTTCTGCTTTCTGTCATATGTTACGGACCTCTTTGATGCCTTTCGATGCAAACGCAACCGCGGCTCAAACCTCGAACGCGAACTAGACTTGGTAACCTCTCCTTTACTCCATCTCTATATTTGACACCTTTATCCTCATCATCAAAGTTGTTTTTATTGCCGACAGTAAACTCGCTACAAAGAAAGTCGTCCGCTACCACACCAAAATGCTAGATTGACTCGCTTGGGAAACGGTCTAATTCTCTGAGTCTATATGAAGAAAGTCAGTTTAAACATCGAGACCTGAGGTACTACATACTTCTCATACTTCAGAGGAGCTGGCTCGAGTGGCGAGGTGAAGGCCACTAATAATATCAGCTGGGAAATCGATAATTGGAATACCCATCTCTTCATTCACTTCAAAATCTCCAGCCTCTTTGAGATTCAAGAACATACGACTACCAACGAGACATAAGAATCCAGGGTTCCCGAGAGCACTAAAGATGGCTGGCTTCTCTCTAGAGTTTGACCCAATATAGTTGATTTTTGAGTTAGCGATGTTTATTGCGCTACAAAATATTATTCTTCACCATTTCTTTTATTCAGTTTCAATGTGTCCTTACAGAATGAGCTAGAGAGCATACATAAAGTAATAGATGACCTGATCCTTAATCATCATGTTTAGGAGATTACATCCTTTCGGACCCAATAATCTCCAGTGCTCAAACGTCTTGTACAGGGCCAGAGACAAAAGAATGGATCCAATAGTTGCTGTTATCACCCTGTCATAATGGCTCATGCAAATGCATAATATTGTGAGAGTTACAGATTCTCACCAGTCGATAAAAATAAAGTAAAGAATACGCTCGAGCCAATCACTATCAATATAGCACATTACAATTCTTTCCGTGAGAGTATACGCTTGAACTTAAGTGAATTAGCCCCATCATCATCAGAAAGAGAACACCATGACATACTTTGTTCCGTTGTAATAAGCATACTCATGAGTGCAATTCTCTCCGCCGCTTCGCAGATAATAAGTGAGTACAGAGAAATCGATAATAATTTCCCTGCTAATATATATTATCAGATATTGATGTATACAGAGTCCCAATTCACTTACTTTTACTCCAAAGTGCGAGCACTCGTAATGTCAGGATGTCTACACTCCCTATTAGTTATCTCTAAACTTAGAGGTAAAGGCTCTCACAATCAATTATGACGTCAATGAGAGCAACTGTTTTAGCATCAGGTATATACCATCAATTAGAGAATAGAAAATATTAGACCCACCTGATATAGAGGCGGTCCAGAATGTGTAGGAACCTTGAACGCAAATACATGTGCATCAGCTTATCTCAGATATGAGAAGATCACTAGTACCCACATCTAAAAAATGTGTCAATAGGTGGGTCAATATAAGTTATAGGTACGCATACAGTATATTTGTTGCATTAAAAGAATGGTCTGTATCAAGTTAGCTGAATAGTATCATCTCAGATTTAATCAAGACTCACAAATTAAACTGGAAAAGGCTCCGAGTAAACCAACGTAACGATTCTGCGGGCTACCATCAGAAAATAACGACAGCACGGAAAAGTTGGGTAC
This sequence comes from Pyrrhoderma lamaoense, assembly GCA_002794735.1. Classification (NCBI taxonomy): domain Eukaryota; kingdom Fungi; phylum Basidiomycota; class Agaricomycetes; order Hymenochaetales; family Hymenochaetaceae; genus Pyrrhoderma; species Pyrrhoderma lamaoense. The sequence continues at coordinate 47,897 of NBAZ01000045.1, forward strand.
TGACGACGAAAAAAAGTATATTCGTTGGTCTATACCACTTTTTTGTCTTTGATGTTGTTAAGTGGGGACAGAGCTTCCCGAGAATATACAAACCCAGAAATACTTGATCTGATATATCCATTGTCACAATTAGTATATGTTCTCCGGTTCCGATGACTTAGAATTACCTCTTTATCCATAGTCAACACTGAACCGCATTAGATTTTTTTCGATTATGGATGATGAAAGCGCATACATGTGTCATAAGCCAGGAGTGAGCAAACAGCCACTTGTATGCATTGCTCAACGAAAACTTCTTGCAGGAAATCTGAGACTCCATCTACATTTCTAGCAACAGACATTATTTATGAAGAATGGGGAGAGGGAAGTATTCAAAGTAAGTGTGTTTTCAATAAGGGACTCTCATATTGCTGGCTGGATTATATGTACTATAATCGCTGTTTTCAATTTGAATTTAAAAAAACGGATCTGATGAAGAATACTATAGAAGATTTCACTTTTCTTGAGCGCTAGTATGCTGAGCGTTGTAAGAAAGGCAATCATATTTGATCGCGTTGATCAGAATGGATCATCAATGTTTTCGCTGGATTGTAAACCTTAGCTTTGCTTTGGAAAAAGTTGCATCATTTATCTGAGCTACGAAGTGGTGAGAGACAGAGATGATATCGTGGTAGCTATTTGAACAGGATGATTTGTATGTGTAGCTAGTATAGGAGATATGTATGGATGAGGTAGGAGCTTCCACTCTCACTAGAATACCGTAGGATATGAAACAAACGGCTGATACAATTGCTATTAAGCTATCAAGCCACTATCTACACAGCCTATATAATTCTCTCACAGGATATGATGATATTACTGTGATAGAGTGGTATTCATATTTGCAATAGATATATATATAAGACATGATCGAATGTTAGGGCGCATACTTGTCTACTCTTTACTATCCATCTCTTTCAACCTTATGATCGTGGCTCTACTTTAATTTCCCCTCTTTTTTTATCTGATGCGCTGGTTACGACACTGTTCTCCCCTTCGCCGAAGTCTTTGATGCTACAAGCGATAAACTGACTCCCAATTCACAAAAGGGTTGTTCACAGCATCTTCTGTGATAGAATAGCCTTTTGAATACCAGCTCGATCTCTGATTATGGAGGGGGTAGAGGAAAAGTTAGCTGACTGACTGAGACTCGAGATGTTACTTACTTCTCGTACTTGGAGAAGGGCTGATTGTAATAACGGAGTGAAGACCACTGATAGTACTGGATATTGTTATATGTAACCCTCATTCTACATCCTGTTCTTCTTGTCATTTCCACGACTGGTTGGCTCATATTCATTCAATGTTCACCTTCAATTGATGATATACACAAAAAAAACTCGCTGAGAAGAGGCAGATCAGATGCTAGTTATTTGCTTCTCCCAGCTCTATACTCGTGACCCTCCTCCAGCTCACCCTTTCTTTCCAGCTCCAACACTAGCTCCAATACTGATAATCTCTTTATCCAGGTCTTTACTGTCACGAACGATAATCTCATTACCAGAAAGAGACATCCACTACGCCGAAGTGATGGAGTAGCTCGCTTGGATTTCGGTCTAAATCTCTGAGTCTATACGAAGAAAATTAGTTTATTCGATGAAACTTAAGGTACTACATACTTCTCATACTTGGAGAGGACCTGGCTGGGGTGGCGAAGTGAAGACCACTGATAGTGTTAGCCGAGTAGCTGTTACTTAGAATACCTGACCCTTCATTTACTTTAACATCACCGACCGCTTTTAGATTCAAGAGCATGCGACTCCCAAGAAGACACAAAAATCCTGGATCCCCAATGGTTCCGAGTATAGCGTCCTTCACTTCAGAATTAGAGCTCGTACGAGTCATTCTTGAACTAGCAATGTTTACAACACAGCAGAATATAACCCTTCGCCAATTATTTGATCAGCTTCAATGCGTGATCTTAGGATGAACTGAAAAACAAACATAAGGTAGTATATAATCTGATCCTTTATCATTATGTTCACAAGACTAGATCCTCCTAGACCGGACAACTTCCAATGCTCAATAGTCTTGAAAACTGCCAAGGAGAAAAGGACGAATCCAATGATCGCGGCTATCAACCTATCATATAGGCCCGCATGAGACTATACTAACGAGTGAGTGACAGAATCTCACCAGTCAATGAAATGAAAGTACTCTGCCTGCCTAATTGATAGCTATCTGAGCTGCATACAACTAACCTTCCTGTGAGAGTATATGCTTGAACATTAGTGGATTAGCCTCAAGACCATCCCAAAGAGCATATGAAAGAATACTTGGTTGCTCTATGACTACCAAAACTCCGAATGCAAATCGTGCGACCGCTTCACACATAATAAGTAGGTAGAGAGCGAAGGATAGTAGTTTACCTGCAATCATCAGAGAGTGATACAATCAGAGCTCATTCTACTCACTTTTACTCCAAAGTGCGAGCACTCGTAGTATGAGTATATCTACACTCCATATTAGTCATCTTAAAACTGGGTTATTAGTAGCTTACAATCTATTATGATACCAGTGACAACATCTGTTCTGACGTCAGATATATGCTATAGATTAGGATATAAAAGAGAATAGTCTCACTTGATATGGGGCCTGCCCAGATTGAATAAGAGCCTTGGACAGATCTACGTCAGTTAGTCTCAGAAATGAGAAGATACTAGTAATCACATCTAAGAAAGTAATCAGTAGCTACTTCGAAGTGAGTTGTAAACATACGTACAGTATATCTGTTGTATCTAATGTTTGTACTGTAGCATATCAAATAAGTAATAATTTCTCGGCTCTGCTGAAGGCTCACAAGGTATTCTGGAGATGACCCCAAATATACCGACATAACGATTCTGCAGATCACTTTCAATTTGAGGCATCAGTATAGAAAACCAGATACTGACGACGAAGAATAGGATATGTGTCGGTTTATACCATTTTTTATCTATGATATTGTTAGATAGAGATAGAGGATAGAGTCTCATGAGAAGAGACTAACCCAGAAGTATTTTATCTAGCAAAGTCGGTGTCAGAATTGCCGTGTACTCTTCAGTTCTGATCAAAACTCACTTCTTCATCTATAGTCAAAACTGTTTTGTATTAGACTTATTTTGAGCATGGATGGTGAAGGAACTTACGCGTGTCATAGACGAGAAGTGAACAGATAAATATCTGTATGCATTGAGAAACGAATATATCTTGCAAGAAAATTGACACCCCATCTACATAGTCAGAAAGGACATTGTTTGCGAAAAATGAAATAGCTTGGGTGGGAGAGTATTGTTAAAGCAAGTGTATGCACGATAGAGGGCTTCGTACTTGCGACTGAGTTGTATATACTATGATTCTTGCTTGTAGTTTGATGATGAAATCGTGATCTGATGAAAACGTTGTTGTAAAGGTTTTACGTTTTCTAGGCACAAAAATGATACTGAAAACATCTATATCTGATCGAGTTGATACGAACCGCCGATGACAACACGAGATCATTTCAACCAAGACCAAAGTGTAAAATACAAATATCTACAGTAAGACGCATCCGACAGCAAAGAAGTCACATCAAGACGGTAAGGTGAATCAAAGCTGATGAAGAGGTGCAGAAGGTAAGCGGAAGTATAAATGATGTACAAGTAGATATCAACTCGGTGACCTTCAATATTTAAAGGTAAAGAGAAATTGTATATATATGGCGAGGTAAGAGGGATAACTCGAGTAATCATCTTTGCCAATTGTTCTTGATTTCTTTCACACTTATACGAGATTTGGCAATCGTCACTATTGGTAGATGTCAAGTGCGAAGTGTGGTAGATCAAGAAGAAGTAAGACGCGTCTAAAGTCAAGTCAAAGAAGAGGGAAAGTAAGAGTGTGTGCATGCGAGGAAAGAAAATGCAATGAGGTTCTAGAAGAAGACACAAAACACGACAAAATTGTGTATGGATGTATGTTCCTCCTCTCCAGGGTTTGTCTGTTTCTGTTTTTTTGAGAGAAATGCAGTTTATTTTTATACACATCACTTGACCATTCTTCTCGCGTTTTGTGCCCTTCTTTCTTCCTTATCCTTTCTCCCCCTTGTCTACTGTCAAGCTAACCATCCATCACACCGCATTTCCTTACTCTCTCCTTACCTCCCTAGCATCTTTATCCTCTCACCACCTAACAAAACGCATCATCATCAACTGTAGCAGCCAAGTAATCCAACAAGATTAAACAGTTTACCAAAGGTCTCGAATGATGCCCAAAGACACTGTCAATAACCCCCCCCCCCCCAGCCGCGGCGCCGAATAGACTGTTGGTCTTGTCAAAGCAGTCCAAAGCACTGAAAAATGCAGAGAGATGGTGAATACTGTATTTAAGGACTTTATAGAGTGCCTTTTCCGGTGCTAATGCGGACAGAGGGATTGCGAATGAATGTACGTAGTTCGAACTCGTTTTCTTCTTTCTTTTGCAATTGTAGGATTTAAAACTATTTAATCATCTTTATTTCTCAAATATTTCGCTGTATTGCAGTTCTTCTTGACAAGTTTTTTGTCCACATTGTTTTTGTCGCCCCTCCTCTCTTTCATATCTTTGATGCTATGTACTTTCTCTCAACTGTTGTTTGCTTGCTTGCCTCTATAAACTTTATCAATTTATATGACTGCTGTCCATATCTCTCTGAAACCGATGTGTCAGTGTAGGACCAGCTAAGTGTTTGGCCGGTCATAGTGCATTTATAATGCACTTTCTAACTCGCCCGAGAAGTCCATTGCTACTACTCGGCCGCGCGCCTCGTTCATCTCTCTTACTATTTAGCTTCACTTTCTACTCTTACTCGAGGCTAGGGTTCGTTTATACGACCCCCTCGTTTCTGATAGCTTAAACCCTTCGTCCAGTGGCATATAGCCACCTGGACACCATGCTTTCCTTATTATCTAACCTTTATCTCGCGTTTTGATATATAAGCCTCCAGACTTGAGGCCGTAGTTAATCAATCAATTCCCAATCAATTCCCAATCAATTCCCAATCAATTCCTAGCTACTCCTCTCGGTCGCTATCTTTCTACACCCCCCCCCCGAGTAGCTCTCTACTAGTCTCCTGTACTCTTTATCTACTTCTCTGCAGCTTTATTAGGCTGCCCGGGCGCGCTCGTAACGCTCTGACCGTACCGCAAGCCGTCCGGGCGGACTGAAATACATACACTTTTACCTCAAAATACAGCCTCGGTCGGGCTCTGTTCTATACGTTTCTACTACTTTTACTGGTCAGTGAAGTCTCAGCTTGCCTCGAGGTCTCTATCAGTCTCTACGGTCCGACCGAGATCTCGGCCGGACGGCCGAGGTCGAGTATCTCGCTATTTAGCCCCCAAATCTTAGCCTGAGCATCGTGTCTGGTGTAGGCAGACTCTAAACCCCACGTCCTCGCCACTAAATACAACACCAAGGTCAAAATCTGACCAAAAGTTTAGTTTTCATCAGCTCTCACTAAAAAACAAGAAAACATTAAACGAAATATAAACAATAATAATACACTGTATCCCACTCTGGAATCTTCACCCCCTATATTTGATAACAACATCATAAACTCCTTCAATAAGTCCGCTAGTGTATTGCCAACTAGTATGTTATCGATAGGAGGGACATCCTCTATGTCAAACTGATAGAGTGGTGCGCTTGGGGATCGGAATGGATCTCAGATGCTATGCGAAGAAACTCAGAATTACAATGAAACTTGAGGTGCTATATACATCTCATACCTAGGGAGGAGACAGCTGGAGCAGCGAAGTGTAGTCCACTAACCGTACTAGCTGGAATAATGTTACTTGTAATACCCGTCCCTTCACTTAATTTAACATCTCCGGCCTCCTTCAGATTCAGGAACATGCGACTTCCAACGAGACACAAGAGTTCAGAGTCCCCGAGAATATCAAAGATTGCCATCTTCTCTATAGAAAATGTTCCAATATAGTGAACTCTTGAGTTAGCGATATTTATAGCGCTACAAAGTATAATCCTTCACCATCTCCTTGCTCAGTTCTAAATCATACTCTCAGAAGGAATAGATACACATACATAAGGTAGTAGATGAACTGATCTTTGATCATCATGTTTACAAGACTAGATTTTTTTAAACTCGACGACCTCCAATACTCAATTGTTTTGAAACAGGCCAGAGAAAAAAGAATGAGTCCGATGGTTGCCGTTAGTACCCTGTCATATATACTCATACACGTGCATACTATTGCATGAGTGACAGAAGCTTACCAGTTAATGAGTTGTAGATGTACTGTAAGCTGCATTTGATTAACACCTGTACCGCACGTGGATAATCCTTTCATGAGAGCTAATGCATGAACTTTATTGGATTAGCTTCAATACTTCCTCCAAGAGTGTACCAAGCCATACCTTGTTCTACTGTGACCCCCATACACACGAGAGCAAGTTTTGCAACAGCCTCACAGATAATGAGTGAGTAGAGAGTGATTGAGAATAATTTGTCTACTACAATTAGAAAATGATCCACTCAGACTCCAATCTACCCACTTTTATTCCAAAGTGCGAGAACTCGAAGGATTATGGTATCTACAATGTCTATTAGGAAGACCTGGTAGATAGAGTTCCAAAACGCCCATACAATTAGTTGTGCTTGCAATGAATGCCTGAACACCTAATCGATATGAACTATGTTATACATTGAAGTATAGAAGATACTAGACCTACTTGATATAGAGGTCGCCCAGAATGAGATAGAGCCTTACATAAAAGTACTTAAGCCGGTTTCGAATATGAGAAGATACTTGTACTCACATCTGAAAAAATATTCTATAGTGTGATCAATATAAACTGTAGCTATACATACAATTTATCTGTTGCTTCTGGCCCTCGAGCTGTAGCATGTTGGTCAAATAAACTATCTTAGCTATACACAAGACTCACGAAATAGGCTAGAGATGGCTCCAAATATACCGGCGTAACGATTCTGAAAATCACTATCAGCTACAAAGGAGAGTAGATTAAGCTGGATACTGACGACGAAGAATAAGATGTGTGTCAGCCTATACCATCTTCTTGTCTATGAAAATAATAAGTAGAGAACAAGGAATCACGAGAAGTGACTAACCCAGAAATACTTGAACTATTAAATGTATTATCAAGATTCCGTACAGTATGTCTTTCAGCACCAGATTACATACTTCTTTATCCATAGTCAACACTAACTTGAGTCAGACTTGTCTCCAGCATGGTTGATGAAGAAACGTACTTGTGTCATAAATGAGGAGTGAACAGACAGCTACTTGTATACATTGGGAGACGAAATTATCTTGCAAGATTACTGATATCCCGGATAACAAGTTTTCCAAAGACATTTCTTGTGGATGATGAAAGAAAGAGGGAGTAAGTAAATCAGTAAATCAGAAGTATCTGTGCGATGAGAGTAACTTGCAGCTGGTTTGTTTAGAATATTTTCAGTACTTGTGATGTCGATGATGGAACCATGACCTGTCCCAAAATACACAGTATCAGCCCATCAATAATTCTGCTGGATCAAGTAACCCGTGTCCTTGATATGGAGATGCTTGGCACTGATCGATAGATGAAGCATTCTCGGTTTTCCAGATTTAGCTCTCGAGAAGATACCATTAGCCAAGAGGAGACATTATGACAGTTGCTTGCATGAAATGAATTGTACGTATATATACTAGTGGTATGATATGGTTCAGTAGTAAGGCATCCGCGCCCAAGCGCCATAGAGAAATACATGTGTACAATATACACGGCTGATTCTATCAACCCTACTAGGGTAAAATCCATACAACTCCTTTGATCACTGACAAAGAGATAAGTCCCTGAGGAACAACACGACCAAATTGTTCGTATCATAGCTGCACCTTCCATGCTTGTCACGGGAGAGGCATGTCAAAGTCCTAGAGTATACTACTATTTTCCCTTTCTATCTCTATTCTCCTATCAAATCTAATATTCATGGATAGTTCACTTTATCATTTCGATCTAATGCTGCGCAATAGGAGCTTTATCTCCGTCAGCTGAAGTTCTTGCCTTTAGCAACGCTCTGTCAGCAATCAAAGAGCTGAACACATTCATCACAGTTGTCAGCACTGATTCTCAAGGATGATCTGGTACCTTATCTGAAGTTCGTCCAATTAGCGGATGCGAGTGAATGTATAAAGATTGCTAGATATTATGGAGTCTTGCTTGATGTGGGTGTTGCAAATTAGGGCTGTTTATATCTGATACAATTGGGGGCTTTCGGTGCGTTCTACATTCTATGATTATTATTGTTATGTCATGGAGAGATGAGGACGGTTATTAGGCCACCAAATTATTCTCTCTTCCATTCTGTGTTTCTCATTCCTCCCGTTTCGTTGCTCTCTCAGAGAGCACTATACATTTGCTTTGACCTATAGAACCTCCATATATGTTATATGTTATACACTAGACTTATTGATCGCGCCTCTTACTCTGTCTCATCCATCACACAGTTTCATGGCATTTTATTTTGCATGCTTTCTACACGGTTTACTCCCTCCCCAACTGCTGTAATCATCTTACTTACATCTTCCCTCACCTTTTTCCACATCAACCCTTCTGTCTTTTCTATCTCTTTGGCCCTCCTCCCTTATCGTCAATTTACTAGCCTCTCATTCAACCCCCATAGATCTACCTCTCCCCCTCCTATTGCTCTTAAATTCCTTCCATCCTCGCTACCTTCTTCTCACTCATGGCTGATGTCTTTTTCAACAAGATCCAATACATCACACAGCCAAATAATCAGGGCCGATCTCCCAATTGGACCCTCACCTTGAAACCATGCCTATCTCTGCTTTCTTCTTCCTGCTTTCTACTTTCTGTCCTATATTTTATTTAGAGTTAGCTTGGATTTATGACCTTGTTAGCTTGCTGGCTTGTATTTTCGATGGACTTGTAGCAACTTGAATTTTTCGCATATAAAACCTTTGTTCTAACTTTAGATCTTTGATATCATCAAGACCCATCATCATGGTTTTACTACTTACTGGTTATTCATTCGAGGATGTTATTCCCAGGAGCTTATGGATCTACGAGTATACAATGTTTGTTTGCACTCAATAATATATATAAAAGGATTAACGTGTAAGAAGAGGAATGATTAATTGTTAGTGATCTGCTTCTTCCAAACTGCACTCGTTACCCCTTTTCCTTCACCTTTCCTCTCTATCTTCAATATTGAGTCTGACACTGCCTTTCCCCTTACAGTGCTGCTAGTAACACCATCAATGAGATCAGAATCAAAAGACGTTCTTAACTACTACACTAAAATGATAGAGTGGATCGTTTGGATATAGGTACGCCTCTCGAAGTCTATAAAACAAAAGTCAGTTTATCCACTGAGACTTGAGGTACAATATGCTTCACATACTTGAAGAAGATTCGGCTGGAACAGCGAAGTAAGGATCACTGATAGTACTAGTTGGTATATTATTACTTGTAATTACCGTCCCTTCATTTACTTTAGCATCCCCGGCTTCTTTCAGATTTAGGAGCATACGGCCTCCAATCAGACATAGGAGTCCAGGATTTCGGAGAGAACTGAGTATAGCCACCTTCTCTACAGAGTAAGATCCGATAAGGTTCAATTTTGAATTAGCGATGTTTACTGCAGCACAGAATATAAGCCTTTCGCCGTTCCTTTGTCGGTCTCAATGCGTATTTACAGAGTAAATGAAGAGCGTACATGAGGTAGTAGATGATCTGATCCTTGATCATTATATTAACAAGAATGGAGCCTCTCCGACCCGATGACCTCCAATGTTCAACCGTTTTGTACAAGGCTAGTGACGAATAAATGAATCCAGTGATCGCTGTCATGACCCTATTATATTTGGTCACATCAATATATACTACCGAGTGAGTGACAGAGTCTCACCAGCCGACGAATTGGTAATAAGTTTGACGCTCAAGATGATCATCATTGGAAGTGCATATTACTATCTCCCCAGTGATTGTCAATGTAGAAGCTATATTGGATCAGTCTCACTATCCCAAAAGGCTGTTGGTGTACATACACTCAATTGTCTTACCAATCAAACTACTAAGTATACACTTTGCAGCCGCTTCACAAAGAAAAAGTGAAAGGAGAATGATGAATAAGAAATTATCTACAAGAACTAGTGAGTAATACATCAAGTGTGGACTGCACGTGTACTTACTATTATGCCACAGGGCAAGTACTCGAAGCATCAGGATGTCTTCATTCTTAATTAGTTAAATCATAACTTAGTGAAAACTCCACGCACAGTCAATTATGATACCAATGAGAATATCTGTTTCGACATCAGTAGTGTGTAGCAATCTAATGTATAGAAGAGAGTGATTATACACGAAACAAGAACGGCATTTGATGAGAAATTGCCTTTGACAAATGTACATGTACATGAGTTAGTTGCAGAGAAAAGATGATACTGGTATTTACATCTAGAATTATAATCAATGAATACTCTGAAGTCTTATATACCTTATTTGCATACAATTGATCTGTTGCTTTTAAAGATTGTACTGCAGTATATTGGTAAAATAGAATTATCTCAGCTTTGCTAAAGACTCACGAAATAATCCCAAGATGACTTCAAATATACCAACATAACGATTCTGCAAGTCACGATCAGATATAATATCAGTAGTAAAAGCTAGGTACCAACAACGAAGAATAGGATATGTGTTGGTCTGTACCACGTTTTTGTCTATGGTATTGTTAGTTGGAAGATCGAGTTTCACAAGAAGAGACGAACCCAGAAGTACTTGACCTAAAAAACTCGAGTTGAACTTGCTAGATCTCGTATAGACTCGATGAAACATACCTCTTTATCTATAGTCAGCACTGTTTTACATTAGGCCGGTCTTGAGAGTGGATGATGAAGAAACATACTTGTGTCATACACGAGAAGTGAACAGATAGCCACTTGTATACATTGCTCAATAAAAATCTGTTGCAAGAAATCCGATAGTACGGTTGAATAGTACTGAAAAGACATTTTTCATAGATAAAAGGAAAAAATATTGGGTAACTAAGTCAGAGCAAGTGTAGGTGCAGTGATGGTATTTCATCGATGGTTTATATACAATATATTCAGTAGATGTGATGTCAATGATAGAACCATGATCCTACAAAAATCCATATAATAGGTTTTGCCTTTATTGAGTGACAAGGAGTTGCGTACTATACGTAAGTGATTATACCTTAGCAAGGTGATTGAAGTTGCTGCTAACAACAAGATATCATCTTACCGAGGCTTCCACTGGATTGAGGCCCTCGGATTTAAAACTAGTTATCAAATAGGATACACGATTGCCCGGACATTATATACTATATCTGAGCTAAGAAATAGTGACAAATGAGGAGATATCGTGATGGCTACCTGCACAGGATGGATTGTACACGTAGCTAGTCTAGGTGAGATGTACAGATGAAGTAAGACCTTTGCTCCAATTAGGTACCGAAGAGATGAGAGATACGCAGTTGATTCAAATCAGTATCAAGCTACTAAGCCGATATTGATGCAGCTGCCATAACTCCGACAATGGATACACTCAATTGCAAACAATGTTATTTGAATAGAGCAACTTTTAGAACATGAGGTTTTTGAAAAAGACACAATCAAGCTTATATCTCTACGTCTACTCTTGAGTATAACCTCTTTTATTCTCTCCCTCTTTCCATCTGGATTGCTGAATGATACAGATGTTGTCCTCTTCACCAAAGTCCTAAGTGCTAAAAGCGATAATCTCGATATCAAAAACTGAATCTATTTGCATCCAAATTGCAGTGTTTGCAGCCGCTTTTAAGACAACGGGTGAGTAGAGAGATCAATAGTAATTTGCTCACTAGAGTTCAAGGCACTCATAGTGTCAGAGTGTCTACACTCCTCTTTAGAAGGCTCTAGGCCGAGTTGGAAGAAATCACACAATCTATTATAACATCAATGATAACATCTGCTGTGGCATCAGCTATATGTTCTCGGCTGGAAGATACGAAAGGATCGGACCCACTTATCATAAAGGCAGCCCGGAATGAATAAGAGTTTTTAACAAAAGTAAATCAGATGGCTTCGAAGAAGAGAAGGTGCTATTACTCACATCTCGAAGGTTCGATACGAGTTGTGGAGATGCATACAACTTATTTGTTGCTAAATAATGTACTATCATGTATTGGAAAGATCGACATTGTAACGATCTCGGTGTAACGATTTTGCAGTTCCCCACCAGATACAAAGATCAGTAGCTAGAGTTTGATACTGACAATGAGAAAGAGGTAATGGGTCGGTCTATACTATTCAATGTCTATAATGATGTTAACCAGGGGACAGTGTATCCCAATAAAGGACAGACCCAGGAATACCTGATGTAACAGATTGGTGTCAGACTTGCTGAATTTCTCCAGATCCGGTTAAACATACTTCTTTATCCTTATCCACATTCAACACTAGTTTACCGTAGGTCTATCTCAAGCATGAAGGACGAGGAAACACGCATTCGTCAATAGCAAGGGGCGTGTGAATTCGTTGCGATACTACTGGGGAAGAATGATGTAGGTTGTGAGCACGATCTCGGATCAGTCCAAAAGAGAAGAGAAGACCACGATGATTCATAGTACAAGATGACGATTATATGTCCTTCACATTGATTTGCCTTGCTTATCGCCAAGCCATCCGTCGCGACGCGACGAGTCGCACCACACCCACTTTCTTTTGCCTACCCATCACCACCCAACGCATCACATCTTCAACACAATCAACAGCCAAATAACTGTCAATGACATCCTAGCCTAAAATTGAATGTCTCTTCAATCGTCAGTTATGGTGAAATCTATCCTGTGAACTAACAAGAAGGTGCAGAGATGGTGCAGGTGGTGAAGGCTGACCTCAAATATTCCTTGAAGTACTTTTTCCGGTGCTTTGTGGTTGGATAGAGTGCGGATAAGCATAAGCATCTCAAGTGCATGTCTTTTTACTCCTTTGTTTTCCGTCGTTTCCCCCCGCCTTATATGTCTCCTTTTGTTTGTATTATTTCTTGCTTTTTTGTGTTTCTGCATTTCTTGACAAATTCTTCTATTGCTCGTACCTGCTTCCTCTTCAATCCCGAGTCTACAAAAGACATAAATCAATGTAAACTCGAGCCATTTCTCCCATAAACCTCTTTCCCCTTTCCTTTTCTTGCCACCATACTCCTCTTTTTCTATACTACCAGACTGCTTTATAGTAATATAGCATAAGGGTACCATGTGCGTGTGATATATACGTATAGATGGAGTATTGATAGTGGACTTCGAGAATGATATCGATATCGACGTAGCAATACAATACACCAGTTCTACATGTATTTTAAGACTGTACATCTACAACTCATCTATCCGGGTTGCCATATCTGTGACTCTTGGAGCTACATCCATACATTATTTATTTGGATAAGATAGCATATACAGAAATTTAATCCATAAGAAGAAGCACGATTGAATATTAGTTTTTTCTCGCTCTTTCTTCTCACCTTCATCACTTGACACTGGTATCCCTTTCATCAAAGCCGTTGATATCACCAACAATGAATTCATTATCAAAAAAAGGCATCTTCCACTATGCTAAAACGTTATGGTGGATCGCTTAAGAGTCGGTCTGAATAACTGAGTCTATAAGAAGGTCAGTTTATCCATCGAAGCCTGTGCTTCTCATACTTGGAGAGGGGCTGGCTGGGGCAGCGAAGCTAAGACCGCTTATAGTACGAGCTGGGATGCTGTTACTTGGAATACCCGACCCTTCAATGACTTCAAGATCCCCGGCATATTTCAAATTTAAGAACATGTGATTTCCAACAAGACATAGGAGACTAGGGCTCCCAATCAGAACAAGGATGATAGACTTGAGTGATCCAATAAAGACGATCTTTGAGCTAGCGATGTTTATCGTGGCACAGAATATAAGTCTTCACCATCCCCTTTATCAGTTACAATGCGTGCCTTCCGAATGATTCAAAGAACATACATAAGGTAGTAGATGATTTGGTCTTTAATCATCAAGTTTACAAGACTAGATCCTTTTAGACCCAGCAGTTTCCAATGCGCAAACGTTTTGAAAAGTGCCAGAGAAAGAAAAATGAACCCCAAAGATATTGTAATTAACCTGTCATGGGGGCTCATATGAGTATATACTGCTAAGTGGGTGACAAGATCTCACCAGTCGATACGTTGAAAGTAAGCAGCACGCTCTAATTGTGCAACAGTAGGAGTACCGCACACTACTAATTCTCCTGTGAAATTCAATGCTTGGGCTTTACCGGATCAGCTTCGCTATGACAAAGAACATACTAAACCATACCTTTCTCCGCTGTAATCAACATACCTCCAATCACAAACTTCGTAACTGCCTCACAGAGAACTAGTGAGTAGAGAGTAAATGATAATAATTTGCCTACTAGAGTCAGAGAGCGTTACAGTCAGATATTAAACAACTTACTTTTGTTCCAAAGTGCGAACGCTCGGAGCACCAGAATGTCTATACTCTTTATTGAATAAATACAGAGCGAATCATATGGACCACTGACAATCGATTATGATAACAGTCAAAAAATCTGTTTCGGCGTCAAACTCACGCTGTCATTCCAGATATAGAAGAGAATAATCTAACTTGATATAGAGGTAGCCCATAATGAATAAGGGCCTTAGACATAAGTACAGCGGCTACGGAGAAGATAAGATACTGGTATTCACATCTAAAAGGTAAGTCAACAGCTAGTAAAGAAACAGGCTGTAGATGTGTATACAGTTTATCTGTTGCATCAAATGATTGTACTGTCGCATGTTAGAGGCACTATACAGTCTTAGAACCGCTCATCGACTTACAAAATAGACGAGAAATGACTCCAAGTATACCGATGTAACGATTCTGCAAGTCACAATCAGACAACATGATCAATAGCAAAAAGTTAGATACTGACAATGAAGAACAGGATATGCGTCAGTCTATACCATTTCTTTGTCTATAATAATGTTAGCTTGATAGATGGTCTCACGAGAAGAAACTAACCCAGAAATACTTTATCTAATGATACTGAGGTGAAAAATGCAATAATTTATCCCGTACTGTCCATATAAACTCACTTCTTTATCCATAGTCAACACTATATTGCATTGAGTTTATCTCGATCGTGGAAGATGAAGTAGCATACCTGTGTCATAAACAAGGAGTGAACAGACAACTACTTGTATACACTGAGTAATGAAGAATTTCTGCAAGAAATCTGATACTTCGTCCACATAATCAGCAAGAGACATTGTGAAGGATAGAGTGCGTATAGTGAGGAAAGTTTGCTAAAGTGTACTAAAACAAAACAAGGGAATATCGAGCTAGTGGATGGTTTTTATATTTTTGACTGTCTGCACCTTGACGCCAATAATAGGACATGGAGAAAGTTGCTGTAGAAGTTATTACCCTTTATGATCACTTAAAACATTACATGTTTTATGAAAGGCAACCATATCTGATCGAGATGATTCAACCTGCTAATACCAATACAATATCATCTCATCAGCGATTCCATTGGACTGTAACCCTCAGATTTGATATGAAAGTTGTACTGATTGATTGATAGATTAGGTCATTTACCGTTTGTCCATATAGAACACAAGAATTTACGATGTTATAGTTCATCAACACATTTAAAAATATAATGGCTTTATTAGAAGCTAGTGATTGAGAAAAAACATCGTGTCAGATATTGGGACAAACTGACCTGTAGCTAGTTCAGATATAGTATACGAACAAGGTAGAAAGTCAAACACTCATGGGTATTGTAGAGAAATACACAACTACACTTATCAATTTAGTAGGCTGATGTTCGCACAACATGAAAGCAGTTTTCTCTCTCCCCTCTTTGACTTCTTCCTCTATCGCTGACACTGACAATATTTTTCCCTCCAACAAAAGTATTATGAAAGAGATTCATCCACTAAACCAACATAATAGGATAGCTCGCTTGGGAGTTAGGTTGAATCTCTGAGTCTATAAGAAAGTCAGTTTACTCATTGAGTCTTGGAGCAATTATAAGTTTCTCTTACTTGAAGAAGAGCTGGTTGGATCAGCAAAGTGAGGATCAGTAATAGTATCATCTTGGTTATAGTTACTTGGGTTGCTTGTCCCTTCCTCCCTACAGAATCCCCGACCTCTTTTAATCCAAGAAACATCCGACTTCCAATGAGACATAAGAATCCAGGGTTCCCAGGGAGTTTAAATATGGCCTTTTGTTCCATAGGCTCCGTAGAAAACGGTACTAGGAAACCAATCTTTGAATACGCGATGCTCATTCCACTACAAAATACGAGCCTTCACCATTTCCTTGCTCAGTTCAAAAGCGTACTTTCAGAAGAGATAAATATACATACATAAGGTAATAGATGATCTGATCTTTGATTATCATGTTTACAAGACTAGATTCTTTTAGGCCCGACGACCTCCAATGCTCGATTGTTTTGAAAAGAGCCAGAGACAAAAGTATGGACCCAATAACTGTTGTTATCACCCTATCATATAGATTCGTATGGATACACATTGTTGTATGAATGACAGAGGCTCACCAATCGATTAATTGATAGTAGACGGCGCGCTCTAACTGATCATTATCCATACTGCAGACCACTAATCCACCTGTGAGAGTAATTGCTTGATCTTTACTGTGTTAGCCTCAATACTATACCAAAGAGCGCGTGGAAGCATACCGTGAGCCGCTGTGATCAACATATTTATAAGTGTGAACTTTGCTGCCGCTTCCAAGACATTAAGTGAGTAGAGAGCGATCGATAGTAGTCTGTCTACTAGAGTCAGAAAATAACACAATCAAAGTCCAATCTACATACTTTTATTCCAAAGTGCGAGCAATCGTACGGTCAGGATGTCTACACCCCTTATTAGTCGACTTCAGACTTATCAATGACAAACTCTCACAATCTATTATAACTTCAATAAAAATATCTATGATTAGACTTAGCAATATAGTATCGACTATGGCATAGAAGAAAATAGCTTCACCTGATGTAAGGGCGATCCGGAATGAAGAAGAGCCTTAGACATAAAACGATGAGCTTATTTCGGAATAGATAAGATACCAGTCTTCACATCTATAGGATTAGTCAACATCTAACTCAACATGAGATATAGATTAGCGTACAGGTTATTCGTCAATCCAAAACATTGGTCTGTGGAATATCAGATGAATGGTAATACCCTATCTCTGAGTAAAACTCACTCAGAAATTTAGAGATGACCCCGATTATACCAACGTAACGATTCTATAGGTAGCCGTTAGTTGACTTCAGCGACAAGATCTGGGTACTGACAATGAAAAATAGGATATGTGTCGGTCTATACCATCTTTTTGTCTATGGGACTGTTAAGCAGAGGACGGGATTTCCGACAAGAAACTGACCCAGAAATACTTGATCTAGCAAAATTAGTGTCAGGGTTGTCGAATTTCTTCTGTTTTAGTAGAACTTACTTCTTTATCTATAGTTAACACTAGGTTGATTTTAGTATAAACTGAGCATATGTGATGGGGAAGCATACCTGTATCATAAACGAGAAGTGAGCAGACGGTCACTTGTATGCATTGTTTAATAAAGTCCTCTTGTAGTAATTCCGATATCATAGCTACATACACAGCACGAGACGTTACTTGTGAGGAAAGGAATGAAGTGGATCAGATTGGAGGAGTGTGCTGAAGGAAATGCGAGTACAGTAAGGGAGGTTCGTAAAAGTAACTGTTACAATATATATACTATGACTATGTCATATATATTTTTAATAGTGATGATAGAATCATAACTCAGCGAGCGCGGAAGGTGTAGAAAACGACCATATCTGATTGGGTTAATTCAAGTTACCGATGATAGTACAGCGTTATATACTGGATACATCCGCCGGAATGTCGTGTTCCTCAGCTTGATATGAAGATGCATAGGTGGTGTGGGCTTTCTGCAATGGAAACTGCATTGGAAACCGTATTTCAGTTACTATTGCAAAACGACTTGATATACGGGAAATGGTAAGGCACTATTATCTGATTGTGGTGAGCGCCGTGTCAGTTGTCATTACTTGTACGTATGTGCCTTAACCGATGCGTATCAATTATCTCATATAGAACACATTCGCCATCATAGAAGATATCTCGAAGCGAAGAGGTGAGCTGAAGTAGATGGTAGAGTCGTAGATTTTTTCAAAAGCGGAAAAATATGGCATCTCGGTGACCTTAGATATGATACGTCGCGGAGGTTGATCCATATTCACACTCATAGCACACAACGTGCATCAACTGACCGTTATTATGTTCCACCCTTTGTCCTTTCCGTCTTTTTGGTCTTCTTTCCCTGCCTATTGCCAAGCTATCCATCCAACATACTGAACCTTCTCACTTTCTCCCTGCACCTCTTTTCTCCTTTCCTTCTCACCACCTAGCAAGACACATCCTCGCCGGTCATAACAAACAAGAAATCTGACGATATTATAAGCATTGCCGAACAGTTTTGCAATGACGTTTCTAAATGGCAGTGTCGATGACCCCCAGTCGAACAAACCATTCGTCTTGTCAAAGCCATTCAAGTCAACAACAAATACGGATAGACGGATAGCTGGCTCCGTAGATCACTTGGAGCTCTTTTTCGGTGCTCGTGTGCTAGGGAGGAATGCGAGTGACCGTAAGTAGCTCACTATTATAGTTTCGATTTCTTTTCTCTTTTGCTCCCAGTCGTCGTAATCTCTTTTTCTTGTTTTCAAACATCTCATCGTTCTTCATGCCTCATTGAATATCATGATAACTTCTCTGAGATTTCTCCATACTGTTGCTTTTCTTGACAACCCCTTCGCCTATATACTGCTTCTCCTCTCCCCTTCCTCCTTTTTTATATATTCTATACCACGTGTCCTCTCCCCTCTGTTGCTGTTTGCTTTTCTCTTCTCCCATTCTCATCTATATGTATGATTACTACACCTGAAACCCCTAAACTCGTTTGTCAACCCGCATAAAAAACGAAGACAATTGAACAATATCTATACATTGCATCCCATGTAAGGAAACAGGTTGTATAAACAAATAAATAGGAGTGTTAAGGGGTTGATGAGCGTTTTTTTTGGAATAACTTCCCATTAACCCCTATGAAAAGAGATACGACCGGGTGTTTGTAACTGCTTCTTCCAATTCTACGCTTGTCATTGCAATCCTTCCTTCCTTCACCCTTTCTTTCTACCTTCTACTATTGGCCCCGACACTGTTGTGCACTTCAAAAAAGCTGTTAGTGTCACCGACGATAGACTCATCGTGGTAAAGAGACATACACTACGCCAAGATGTTAGAGTAGCTTTCCTGGATATCAGTTCGAATCACTGAGTGCACAAGAAAATAAGTTTATTGAAACTTTAGGTCATGTATTTTCTCATACTTGGGGAAGAATCGGCTGGAACGGCGAACTGAGGACTACTGATCGTGTAAGTTGGGATATTGTTACTTGGAATACCCGTCCCTTCATTGACTTCGACATCTCCGGCTTCTTTTAAATTAATGAACATGCGACTTCCAATGAGACATAAGAATCCGGTGAAAACTAAACTTTTGGTCAGATTTTGACCTTGGTGTCGTATTTAGTGGCGAGGACGTGGGGTTTGGAGTCTGCCTACACCAGACACGATGCTCAGACCAAGATTTGGGGGCTAAATAGCGAGATACTCGACCTCGGCCGTCCGGCCGAGATCTCGGTCGGACCGTAGAGACTGATAGAGACCTCGAGGCAAGCTGAGACTTCACTGACCAGTAAAAGTAGTAGAAACGTATAGAACAGAGCCCGACCGAGGCTGTATTTTGAGGTAAAAGTGTATGTATTTCAGTCCGCCCGGACGGCTTGCGGTACGGTCAGAGCGTTACAAGCGCGCCCGGGCAGCCTAATAAAGCAGCAGAGAAGTAGATAAAGAGTACAGGAGACTAGTAGAGAGCTACTCGGGGGGGGGGTGTAGAAAGATAGCGACCGAGAGGAGTAGCTAGGAATTAACTGGGGATTGCCTCCTTAACTACGGCCTCAAGTCTGGAGGCTTATATAGCAAAACGCGAGATAAAGGTTAGATAATAAGGAAAGCATGGTGTCCAGGTGGCTATATGCCACTGGACGAAGGGTTTAAGCTATCAGAAACGAGGGGGTCGTATAAACGAACGCTACCCTTGAGTAAGAGTAGAAAGTGAAGCTAAATAGTAAGAGAAATGAACGAGGCGCGCGGCCGAGTAGTAGCAATGGACTTCTCGGGCGAGTTAGAAAGTGCATTATAAATGCACTACGACCGGCCAAACACTTAGCTGGTCCTACATCCCCCGGGAACTTTAGCACAAGTGTCCCCACTTGTCCTATAATCAGGGGGTGTCATAGGAAAAGGGGAATGCGAAGGGGATAATAAGAAATAAGAGAATAAAGCATATAAGATGGGGGGGGCATATGGAATAGAGCATAAGAAGAGATGGGCCGAAAGGAGTCAAAAGTCCTTAAAAGCGGCCAGAATAAAGGTGCATAAGTCAAGATAGAAGTAAGAACTAATGAGATATGAAGTTAAATAAGCAAAAGGGGGTATTTTTGCGAAGGGGGAAAAGGGGGAAAGTCCAGTAGGTCAGTCTGGGGGCCTAGTATGATTTGGCAGCCATTGTAGAGGTCCTAATGGCCGAGTTCGGTGATTTGGAGCGCCCAGGAGGCTAGAGTAGTGAGCCAGGGGTCCAAGAAGGTTAACAGACTGCTCAGGGGGCAGCCTGGGGTCGGTCTGAGGTGTAGAGAGATAAAGAGATGAGGGGGTAGGTTTGGGAGAGGTACCAGGAGAGGGAGGCCAATTCTGCGAGATTGGCTGATCCAGGGGCCTTTGTACTTCGTCCAAGAGTAGTTCAGACTTGTCCAAGGGTGTCCCAGCTTCGACCGAGCCGTCCAAGGCCTTTGAAAGAGGTGTAGAGGTGGAGGGAGGACATGATGCCATCTGATGGGCATGTGGCATGTCAAGGGTGCTTATGAGCGCCTCAGAGTCCTCTTCTAGCATCTGTTGGCTAGAGGTGCTCGTGTAGGGGCTTGTAGAAGCACTAGTGCCGGCTGGAAGGGCACAGAAGGTGGTTGGGGGGCTAGGTGAGCCAGAAGAGGGGTATGAGGCTTTGGAGGTGGTGAGAGACATAGGGTCTTCTTGGACGCATTTTCTGAAGGTTTTCTTGAGAGAAGAGTTGCTTGGGGCCTGGGACAAGTCAGTAGAATGACTGTTTGCATAGTAGCAGGGGTACCGAGCCCGGCCGAAGCGATCTGAGGCAGGGGGAAGAGCTGAGAGAAGAGAGGTATGAGCTGGGGTGGCCCATGAGACCTTCTTTGAGATAGCTTCCCCAGAACTACCTGGAGGCGGCTGAGACTGCGGCAGATGGGCGAATAAGGTCTGAAGAGGAGGGGGAATAGGTTTGGGGGGTTCCAGGTGGGCTTCCTGGCAAGCTGCTCTGTTGGCAAGCAGTACTTGCAGCCTTTTTCTGGCCTGGTAAAGAGCTTCCTCTTCTACTCGCAATTCCTCGTCCAAATCTTCGTCTGAATCGCTCAAACCACTTTCAGATGAATCTGTGGAATCAGGGGAGGCTACTGGAAAA
The DNA here is from genome assembly GCA_002794735.1 of Pyrrhoderma lamaoense. Lineage (NCBI taxonomy): Eukaryota > Fungi > Basidiomycota > Agaricomycetes > Hymenochaetales > Hymenochaetaceae > Pyrrhoderma > Pyrrhoderma lamaoense. The sequence goes on from NBAZ01000045.1 coordinate 69,575, forward strand.
GGTTTGGAGTCCGTCCGATGCATGGTCATCGCGCTATGAGGAGTAGAAGTGGGGGGAGTAGGCTGAGGAGAGGCATGAGGAGTAGGAGGAGAGACTGAAGGTAAAGGACGCTTCGGCCGGCTCGGATGGCCCTGATTCTTGAGCGTCTGGGTAGACTGCATGTTCAGGACTTAGCCTGCCGCTTTCTGGACCTCAGGCATGCCGTATGGAGCTTCTGGGTCATGATAAGGGTCCTGGAGGCGAAGCTGGTACTCAACCTCTTTCCTAAGAGACTGGGGCAAGCCCTGCATGTAGAGCGAGCCAGTCTGCATAGGGGAGATTAGATTCTGAGCCAGAAGAGAGGTACTTAACTGTAGAAAGTCCCTATTGTACCCAGCAAGCTCCATGGAGGACCTGAAGTCAGAAGAAGCTGAGGCCTTGAGGAGGGCTTCCAGCGCGCCAAAGGAGTGTCTGGAGCTCCTATTCAGCTCAGGGTAAAGGCCCAGGATGGCCATGCGAAGCTCCTGTGGTGTAGAAGAGGGGTCCTGCCACTGGGGGAGGCATTCCCATAGCTCCTTGACATCATAATCCACATACCTTCCAAGCAGCCTTTTGAGTTGGCTAAGGTCTTTGGGGTATGCCAGAGCTGCCAGACTGTAAACCTCATCCAAAAAGCAAAGTAGAGAGGTAGGTTTTGACCCATCAAACCTTGGAGCAGTTGGGTCAAAAGCAGAAGGGATTGAGACGAAGGGGGAAGCCATTGTAGGTGGGCCGAGGGTCTAGGATGAGCAGAAGGCGTCAGGAGGTGTTGTAGAAGGTATAGAAGGGGTCAGAAGCGAAAGAACTCTTGTAGAAAGAGTCTGGAGGGAGTAGGGGCTGCCTGGAGGCTTACCACCCGAGTTCTGAGGCAAGAGGACGTCCTACAGTGCTCAGAAGGCTCTAGGAGGTGCCAGTAACCTCCAGGAGGCGACCAGAAGGTTCTGGCTGAGGTACTAAAAAGATCTGAGAGGTTCTGAGGTGGTGGTTAATTGTTGGGGGTCTGGTGGAGTCTGTTGCTTGCCTGGCTTCGGCCCAAGGCTTATCCTAGCCTTAGGTGCTTCGGATCTCGGCCCAGGGGCGGTAAAGACGACCCTGAGTGACCCTGAAGGCTTTGGAGCAAGTAGCTTAGCCTAAAAACGCGTGTTGAGACAGAAAGAACCCCCTCGCGGTGGGCTCCAGATGAAAACTAAACTTTTGGTCAGATTTTGACCTTGGTGTCGTATTTAGTGGCGAGGACGTGGGGTTTGGAGTCTGCCTACACCAGACACGATGCTCAGACCAAGATTTGGGGGCTAAATAGCGAGATACTCGACCTCGGCCGTCCGGCCGAGATCTCGGTCGGACCGTAGAGACTGATAGAGACCTCGAGGCAAGCTGAGACTTCACTGACCAGTAAAAGTAGTAGAAACGTATAGAACAGAGCCCGACCGAGGCTGTATTTTGAGGTAAAAGTGTATGTATTTCAGTCCGCCCGGACGGCTTGCGGTACGGTCAGAGCGTTACAAGCGCACCCGGGCAGCCTAATAAAGCAGCAGAGAAGTAGATAAAGAGTACAGGAGACTAGTAGAGAGCTACTCGAGGGGGGGGGGGAATTAACTGGGAATTGATTGGGGGTTTATTGGGAATTGATTTATTAACTACGGCCTCAAGTCTGGAGGCTTATATATCAAAACGCGAGATAAAGGTTAGATAATAAGGAAAGCATGGAGTCCAGGTGGCTATATGCCACTGGACAAAGGGTTTAAGCTATCAGAAACGAGGGGGTCGTATAAACGAACCCTACCCTCGAGTAAGAGTAGAAAGTGAAGCTAAATAGTAAGAGAAATGAACGAGTCGCGCGGCCGAGTAGTAGCAATGGACTTCTCGGGCGAGTTAGAAAGTGCATTATAAATGCACTACGACCGGCCAAACACTTAGCTGGTCCTACAACAGACAATAGTCTTGGGTATGAGAGTAACACAAGAGTGAGTGTGAGCATTTTCCTTTGTCTATTGCGATGAATGACCAGAGTCCGAGCTGACATTATTACCTGTCAGTCTTGAACGCTGTATTGACAAATCTTTTTTAGTAATTATTGAGAGCATTCCATCTAATCCATTGATATTTTTATACTATATCATATTATAAAAGGACGCGTAATACATGTAGTACAGTAGTAAGCTAGAAGGACAAGTGAACTATAGAATAGAGAAATGCGCATGCACCCACAGTTCAATACATCTGAGCGGTCCACCCACCCCAACAAAGATTCCACCATAAAACCAGCTTTCTCATAACTCTCACTTCTCTCCTCATTTCTTTCAACTTTTATCATTGACTGATCTATATCGATACCAAAACCGCTAGTATAACAAGCAGCAAACTCGATTCTTAATGAGCCATTCATTACGGGCTCAGCGACAAAATTGTAGACTTAAGAACTAGTCCGAGTCTCTGAATCTAGAAAAATATCAATTTATTGGCTAGAGAGTTTGAGAGTAGTCGTACTTGTGGAAGAGTTGGCTATATCAGCAAATTGGGGATCACTGATAGAGCTTGCTGGAATATTAAGACTTGGGATACTTGACTCTCCATTTACGGTGAGATCCCCAGCTTCTTTCAGGTTAAGATACATGCGACTTCCAAGTAGACATAGGAATCCAGGATTACCGAGAATGTCAAGGATAGATGACTTCACTACAGAGCCAGGTCCAGTAAAACTGATTTTTGAGTTTGCAATATTTATTGCACTGCAGGATATAACCCTTCACCAAGATTTATTCAACTCGATGTGTAAGCTCGGAAGAGGCTGGAAACATACAGAAGATAGTAAGCGATCTGATCCTTGATCATTATATTCACAAGGCTGGATCCTTTTAAGCCTGATAACCTCCAGCTCTCAACTGTCTTAATGAGAGCCAGGGACAAAAGAATGGATCCAATGACTGCGGTCACGACCCTATATATACGAAAAACTACATGAATATATGCAAGAGAGAGTGATTGAGTCTCACCAGTTTATGAATTGAAAATAAGATGCTCGGTCAGTATGTTCGCCTTCTGAAGCACATGCCACCAATTCTCTTGTGAGAATATATGCTTGAACTTTACTAGATAAGTCCTACTATCACGAAAGTTGTACAAGAGCATACTTTGTTCTGCTTTAATCACCATAACACTCAGTAAACTTTTTGCAGCCGCCTCACATAGGATAAGTGAATAAAGAATCGTTGATAATACAATGTCTAGCAGAGTTAGATGGTAAAGCGAATAGAGCCCATTATCCTCACTTTTCTGCCAAAGTGCAAGCACCCGTAGCGTGAGGACGTCTACTATCAGAATTAGCTTGATCAAAACTGAGCTACAAGAAACACGCACAATCAATTATAACGTCAACGAAAACATCTATTTAATATCAATTATATGTTAACTAAATATAATCTTTATAACGACATTACCTGATATGAGCTTGGTCCAATATGAAAAGAGGCCTTATAAAATACGTCATGGGTTGAGTATCAAGAAGAGGAGATGCTAGTAGTCACATCTAGGAGCTCGTCACTAACTATTTTCAAAAGAGTGATGAAAATACATACAGATTGTTTGTCGCTCTCAAAGACTGAACTGAAGCAAGATATGTGAATGGGACCGCGCAGACTCCACTCAAGACTCACAAAGTAAGTTAGAGATGGCTCCAAATATGCCAATATAACGATTCTATAGATCATTATCAGGTGATATGGTCTATATAGAGATTATATACTAACAACGAAGAAAAGTATATGTGACAGTATGTACCATCGTTTTGTCTATAGTATTGTTAGTCACCCGCGGTCATTTCAAGAGAAGAAACTAACCCAGAAGTACTTGATCTAAGAAAGTCAGAGTCAGGATTAACGTATGTCCTATAATAGATTATCAACTTGCTTCTTTATCCAATGTTAATACTACGTAAAAGTTAATGGTTGAGATCAACTTGGAAGAAGACAATTAAAGGGACATACTTGTGTCATAAACGAGGAGTGAGCAAACAACGACTTGTATACATTGCTCAATGAGAATCTCTTGCAAGAAATATGATACATCGGCTACAGTCTCATCAGAAGACATCCTTAATGAAAGATATAGCTTCTTAATAGGATGGGAAGTGAGATGAAGTGAGTGGGAGAGTTATAGTAATACTTTATAGATACTTTATATATTATGACTGCTGATTATGATGAACACAGCTAATTATGATTTTGTAAAGATTAAAATAACATAAATTACCCTTTCCGAGCATCTAAAAGCCATGTGTGTTATAAAGCTATCAGGTCCGCTTGAGATGACTCATGTCACTGATAATAACGATATACTTCTCACCGATACTTTCTCAATAAATAATCTTGGCTTTTTACCTTGACTCGGAGCCTTGAGGGGATGGTGATGATCAGTAGAAAGATTTATATCAGATCACTCATAGTTAGTTGTATAGAGAGCATGAGGCTTCAAGGGTTCCGGATTGCTAATATCGGACAAACAATATCCCCGCTGTCTATGACAAGAAACAGCCAATCACCAAAAGGGGACTGCAGCTTCGTATATATATATATGTGTATGACAGATAGGGATGATGTGTTGAACCAACATCTTGTACAACCAATGCTATGAGGACCTCCAGTCATTATCATGTATCATCTTATAAATATGTCGAGAATATCAGATGTCCCGTCAAATCGTGTGAAATTTTATGATATCTGTGCAGTGTGTTTAGCATCCCAAATGTGGTGAAACATCCTTATAAATATATCTGGACTAGACCTGGATCTTAGCCATAAATATATGGACTCTGACATTTGTGAACCGGCAGATTATCATTTTAGTGTAGACTAGATAATTTTCATAAGAGTTGGGCCAGGAAAAAAACGGGTGGAAGAAGAGAAAGAAGTAGCAAAGGGAGGCCAGAGTTTCATAGCTAGATACTAGCTAGGTATTCTTCTGATGGTCGGTCTGGTAATAGAGGTGAAGGTGGGTATGAAAAAGGACGGAGCACAGTTTGGAAAAGAGGACCGAGGATGATTGATATATAAAATTGAATGAATTTTAGTAGTGACATTGGTCTACTCATGCTTCTAATACTAATGTATCATAAGGGAAGAGGGAAGAGGGAGGAGAAAAAGTAGCAAAGAGACAGAAAAGGTACAAGGCCATGATATACCTCAGTTCGAGATCAATGCTCTGCTTTCTGACAGAAGGCGTTGTTGCATTGTATATTTACGTGTAGAAGATGCGAATGATCAGTGATAGAGAGGCTTCATAGCAGGTATGTCAAAACGTATAATCATAACATATAAATAAGAGGATATTATAGACACAAATTGTCATGAACGGAAACGAACTTGTAGTTATTTCTTTTATTTTCTTATTATTTCTCTTCTATCACGTAAATGGTTACTAAGAAGGTTACCGGTTGTTATGTGACTGGCTTAGTCACTGGGAGTCAGGTGATTGGGTGCTACGTAGTTATTACCTCATACTTTTCCCAGGATCATTAGATATATAAGACCGCTTAGTAGCTCATGTATAACTTAGCTTTGTTCTTGTCTTATCCCAGTACCTCAATACACTTGTTCCCCACTTTGTGTTGCTCACACTTAGTACTTATCAAGTAGAGGCTCTACTGGTCGCTGACATCAGAACAAAGCTACTCATTGTCTTGTGCTCATCATCTATCACAACACAATCCCTTTTATTCTCTTACTATAAGGGGGGGGGACCAGTGCTTTCATCATCTCTCCACATAAACTTTCCCACACCCTAAACCCCTATTACATCATCATCTACATTACATCATCATCCGCTTATCTAATACTCTGCTATCAGTGGTGTGCATAAAGCTAGCCATTGTTTAAGGGTACTTAACTTCTAAGCTGGCTTTACGATTACGTATCTTCTTTCATCACACTCTTGTCCACACCTTCGTACTCACCTCTATCAATGCTTACCCACCCATACGACTCTGGTACGAAGGACTATCTTTCCAGATCTTCTTTGACATCGACAACAGAGGAGCTACCCCGGCTTGGCAACAATGGAACAGGACAACGTAGAACCACAACAACAACAACAGCAGCAGCAACAACAAGAGCAGCTCGACCCACCTCCCGCACCCCCTACTGTGGAGCAGCTACAGCTACAGCTTCGAGCTCTTAGAGAAGAAATCGAAGGGACCAACAATGTGGTGAGAGGACTTATGGCACTAGTGGAACGGCAGCACCGCCCAGCCCCTCGTGCTAAGATCCATGTAGCCAAACCAGAACCCTTCGATGGCAAGGACTACAACACTTTCATTCGCTCTGTCACCACGTACCTACGAGCAGCCAAAGCGGACTTTTCAGATGACAAATCCCAAGCCCTGTTCGTGCTGTCTTTTATGAAAGGAGGTCATGCAGGTGTATGGGCAGAAAACTACTTGGAATCTGCTTATGATGATGCTGGAGACTTCAAAGACACCAGTCGTGAGTTCATCGGAAAGCTAGAGGCAGCCTTCTCGGACCCCAACAAACGAGCTAACGCACAACGTGACTTGGAGAGACTTCGAGTGGTCAAACAGTTTTACGACGAGTTCTTCCAGCAGTTCGAGATCTACTTACAAAAAGCAGGCTACAACACCATCATGCACGAACCCTACTTAATCTCCCTACTAAAGAAAGCTCTACCCGAAGACACCCTTACCTTTGTCCTCAGCTCTCGCCCCACCCCTGTAACTTATAAAGAATGGAAAGAACAGGCTATGCTCCACGAGAGAACCAAGTTGAAACTGAGGGCGATGTAGGACCAGCTAAGTGTTTGGCCGGTCGTAGTGCATTTATAATGCACTTTCTAACTCGCCCGAGAAGTCCATTGCTACTACTCGGCCGCGCGCCTCGTTCATTTCTCTTACTATTTAGCTTCACTTTCTACTCTTACTCAAGGGTAGCGTTCGTTTATACGACCCCCTCGTTTCTGATAGCTTAAACCCTTCGTCCAGTGGCATATAGCCACCTGGACACCATGCTTTCCTTATTATCTAACCTTTATCTTGCGTTTTGCTATATAAGCCTCCAGACTTGAGGCCGTAGTTAAGGAGGCAATCCCCAGTTAATTCCTAGCTACTCCTCTCGGTCGCTATCTTTCTACACCCCCCCCCCCCGAGTAGCTCTCTACTAGTCTCCTGTACTCTTTATCTACTTCTCTGCTGCTTTATTAGGCTGCCCGGGCGCGCTTGTAACGCTCTGACCGTACCGCAAGCCGTCCGGGCGGACTGAAATACATACACTTTTACCTCAAACTACAGCCTCGGTCGGGGCTCTGTTCCATACGTTTCTACTACTTTTACTGGTCTGTGAAGTCTCAGCTTGCCTCGAGGTCTCTATCAGTCTCTACGGTCCGACCGAGATCTCGGCCGGACGGCCGAGGTCGAGTATCTCGCTTTTTAGCACCCAAATCTTAGCCTGAGCATCGTGTCTGGTGTAGGCAGACTCTAAACCCCACGTCCTCGCCACTAAATACAACACCAAGGTCAAAATCTGACCAAAAGTTTAGTTTTCAGCGATACGAGGACAAGGCAACTCTCTTCTGAGCACGTTTAAACCACGTCCACAAAACAACCCACCTGTCACCCGCCCAGCTAATGAGGCCCCTGCTAAGCGAGACCACTCGGGGACCACGTTCGCAGGACTTGGGCAGCCAATGGATGTGTCAGTAGGTCAGGCTCGACGACGAGGTGGCTGCTACTTGTGTGGAAAGGTTGGACATTTTGCACGCGAATGTCCCAACCAAAAGACGCAGATCTGAGCAATCTTGCGTGCTATAAGTGGAAGTGAGAGGAAAGCGTGGGCGGATGGAGTGGAAGAGTTGAAAGAGAGTGACTTCGAGGAAGAAGGTGAGGGCGAGGATGAGACGGAATTTGAGGAGGGTTTTGCGGCGGCCCAAGCATGAACACAGCATGTGAGGGCAATGACTCGGTTTTCTCTTTTTCCCATGGCCAATTTCAGAAAAAACGGACAAAAGCACTAATACAAAACCAGAAAATGTCAAAACTTCCGTAAAAAAATGTTGTACTTCTAACCCTGTAACTTTTAAAAATGACTCTACTTCTTCTGCTTCCTTTTCTTCTAATAAAACTATTTATTCTAACTCTTTGGCCGAGTCATTAAAACCCGTGAAACCAAAAACACGACGACAGGACTTGTTAGAGCCGTTTTCAAATTCTTGGATGGTGCAAAGGATATGAGAAGACTCTGACAGTCAAGTACGTCCAGTGTTACTCTCCCTTATTCCAGAGGGGCGCAGAGAAGAAGTGACGGATGAATTGTTGGAGGAAATACGGAGGATGGGTAAGGAGGATGCAGAGGTGGCGGTAGGGATGATGAGGGAGCCAATTCGGTTTGTGAAAGGGGGCAGGGGGAGGTAGTTAATGGTCCCAGTTACGGTCACAAGACTGGACAACAGCTCACGAATAGGCACTAGAGCTCTTGTTGACAGTGGGTGCACAAGATCATGCATCAATCAGTGTTTCGTCATAGACTACCAAATACCTACACGCAAAACACCACTTGCGATACCAGTCTATAATGCTGATAGCACTCTTAACAAGAATGGCTCAATCAGGGAGTTCGCTACCTTGCAACTAACTATTGATGATCATTCTGAGCGTATTGACCTCGCTGTCACGGACCTAGGGACACAGACTTGTTTCTCGGGCACGATTGGTTAAAAATCCACAACCCCTCAATTGACTGGACTGATGCAACACTGTGCTTCAACCGATGCTCAGCCCAGTGTGGATATAACCAAGCTAACCGTGAAAGAGAACAAGATGTGGAGATCGGGCTGAATCCAGAGGATGATCTAAAACCAGGGGATCGAATCTTCTTCTTCGACTGGGACCGATATGTCGAAAAGAATTGTCGAATAGTGCAGCGGAGACCACAGGAGGTAACCCCTGACTATGTTAGGGACTTCCCTGAGGTCTTCAGTGAAGAAGAATTCGATCACCTCCCAGAGCGACGTCCTTAGGACCATGCTATCGAGCTCACCCAGGTTTTTCCCCAGCTGATTGCAAAGTCTACCCACTTAATCGAGAGGAGCAACGGGTTCTTGATGAATTTCTGGCAGAAAATCTACGAAACGGTCGCATTCGCCCTTCTAAATCACCCATGGCATCACCCTTCTTCTTCGTCAAAAAGAAGGATGGCAAACTTCGTCCAGTACAAGACTATCGTAAGCTTAATCAGGGGACAGTCAAAAACAAGTACCCGCTACCCCTGATTCAAGAACTTATCGATAAGACGAAGCAAGCCAAATACTTTACCAAGCTTGATGTCCGTTGGGGCTACAACAATATACGTATAAAAGAAGGAGACGAGTGGAAGGCAGCGTTCAAAACTAACCGAGGGCTGTTCGAACCCACGGTGATGTTCTTTGGACTAACCAACTCACCAGCCACCTTCCAAAGCTTCATGAACTCTATCTT
>NBAZ01000046.1:0-78020 GCA_002794735.1 Pyrrhoderma lamaoense
TCACTAACTTGATGGTGAATAAAGCACCATGTCCGGCACGTTTTCTAATTTACTTATTTATAATCACTTTACAATTTGAATGAGACTTATAACGCACATTGGGAAAGTCTCGTTCCATTGAGGTGGTGTTTCATTGACGGATCTCGTTCTATGTCTCTCTTCTCCATACGAGATTTTAACGTATAAATCTGGGGGTTTTGATTTTCCAGGGACAATAATATCAGATCGTGTTACTAGTAGTGAGGGTCGATCAGTCAACGAGAAACTATAACGAACACTCCAAACGAACCTCGAAGGGTGTAAAATGACGCCATGGATAATTATCTAGCTTACTTTGAGCTAAAGGGTATAACTATCACACTTGGAGGGTATAGGGTTGAGCTCGGAGCGAAAGAGGAGACCAGGCTCAGTGATATTTTACTGTCTCAAGGCTGTTCGATGTAAATTACCAATTTGATGGTAACTCTAGAAGCCAGAATGGGACGTAGGAATGACTACGATCGTGATATCAAGTTATAAATAAATGTAGTCATGCATATTCTTTGGAAGAGCTTGGTGGTATCTCTGAGGAAGATGTTTTATCGCAGTAGGACATCAAAGAAAATATGCTTTCTAGGTATAAATATATTTATGATACCAGCAGTGCAGGATGAGAGCGCTCTTCTCATGACTCTGACTAAGAAATGGCCCATCACACTAAAGGCAGGGCACAGGTTTACACAAATAGTTACTTATCAGCGAAATAAGGTTTACTTTCATTAAATGTAAATCCTGATTAGGAATATTTTTCTCGCAGTCTCAGGGGGTTTAGAGTCTGCTTACAACAGACACAATGCTCTGGCTCAATTTCTGGCCAAAAAGCGAGCAACTCGACTTCGCCGGAGCGTAGAGAAGAATAGAGACCTCTGGGCGGGTTGAGACTCCTCAGACAAGTAGGTGGAGTAAAAACATATGGAATAGAACCCCGATCGAAACTGTAGCTTGAGATAAAAGTGTATATTTTCTGCCACACGGACGACTTACAGTAACTACCTACTTAGATAGTCCTACGTCCTACAACGTAGGTATAGCATGAACAAAAAAGGATAATTAGAAACAAAATAATACGGAGAATGGCTCAGAATAATTTGTAGGACTAAGGAGGGGTTTTATGAGATGTGTCCATTAGGGACGGAAGCAAGCAGTCCAGTGAGCGCCTTGATTGACTGAAAGATCCAACTTTGTTGAAAACCGTGTATTAAGTGTGCGTATGCATGGCCCGTTTACTAGTGAATGACGAAGGTCTGGGGAATCCATATTAGTAGATCATTGTCGTTTCCAACCAGCAACCATTGTCTTCAAGAAGCCATTTCTTCTTTTCTGATCCAGTGTTTACAGAACCAAATATGAATTGTTCCATCCCAGGATCCAGATGCGAATTTGATATAGTTACTATCAGCCATAGGGAAAGAGGCAATAGTTTTGACAGGTGATGAAACACGAGCTTGAAAGAAGAGATCACCATTCGCTACATCCATATGCAGACAGTCTTATCATCTGATCCTGATAATATCCACCTTCCATCGGGAGAAAAGCATACTGAACTCACATTGTCTGTATGACCTGTTATTGGACCATACATTGCTTGGCTAGTCTCAGTGTTCCAGACTTGAATCGTTCTGTCAGAGGACCCGGAGACAGCACAGTAACCAGCAACGAGCAAGCAACAGAGTTGACTGAGCGAGAGTGACCTTCGAAACTGGAAAGTAGGATGCCATTGGAGGCGTTCCAAATACGGACAGTCGTATCATTTGACTCGGAGATGATCTTCTTCCCGTCAAAAGTATAACAGACTGAGCAGACCCAGCTTGTATGCCGGTAAGTGGAGTTAAATCCAATGAGCCTCTTTCAACGTTCCATATCCGGATAGTACTGTCGCTAGAGCCTGAAGCAAGATGCTTACCATCAGGAGAAAAAGCGACTGAGAAAACCCAGCCAGTGTGACCGTTACAAGTAACATAATTATCGTCGATCATATTCCATATTCGTACTGATTCATCGGCAGACCCTGAGGCAAAGTGAGTTTCATCAGACGAAAATGCAACTGATGTAATACTCCAAGAATTTCCTTGTAAAGGGCCTTTAACCATTTTACCGCTCTTCTCATTCCACACACATACAGTACTATCATCAGAGCCAGAAACAAGAAACTTTCCAGTTTTTGGAGATATTGCAGTCGCTCGTATTGCTTCTGTCTGCCTTACAGACAGCGAATCCTCTACTCCTTTTTCAACGTCCCAGACCCTGATTGTACCATGATATGATCCAGATGCAAAGTGCTTATTGTCAGGTGCGAAAGAGACAGACTTAATTATGGACGTATGACCTTCGAATCTTCTCGGAAAGTATCGTTGTCTTCTACATTCCACAATCTTAGTATTTTATCGTAAGATCCGACAAAATACGTTTGCCATCATGAGAATAGGCAAGCGAAGATATCCAACCCATGTTGCCTTCAGAGAACTTACGTAACACAACACCAGTCGACACCTCCCATACACGAATAGTGCCATCCAATGACCCTGATGCAATTTTCTCGCTGTCCGGAGAAAATGATAAGGAGGTGACTGAGTCTGAGTGACCTTCGAATGGGTCGGTAATCATGCTTCTACTATGTATATCCCAGACAATGATGGTATAATCCTCCGATCCTGAAGAAAGGTAGCATCCATTAGGTGAGAATACGACGCTTCGCACGGAACTTGAATGTCCTCTCAGAGGATCCCCAACTGGCGCGCCACTCTCAGTACTCCACAGTTGAGTAGTATTGTCGTCAGAACCCGATGCTATGTACTTCCCATCTCTAGAAATTGCGACAGAATTAACCTTCTCTAGATGCCCAACAAGTGGCCAAGAACGCTCTCGCCAGTAAGCGCATTCCATACTCGTATCGTCTTATCCTCAGACCCGACGTAATATATCTCCCATCTTCAGAATACGCAATACTCGTGACCGTCTCCGAGTGTCCGTGAGTGGGCCAAGAAGTACTTCGCCAGTTATTGCATCCCATACACTGATAACACCTGCCATGATCCCGATGCGATTCGTTTACTATCAGGGGAATATGATATAGAGTTGATCCATCTGCTAACATTTATATGCTTAACACATGCCATTTGAGGCTTGTTGCCAATATATTCGACATCTGTTAGTGATTGTGCTCGCTTGCGTAGTGTTTAGCGACGATGGAGTCTTTTGCAAAAGTGGGAGGAATGTCATGTATATATGTGGGGTACTTTGAGAGATGGGCTCGATGAATCGGAGTAGTTGATAGTGGGCATCTCTAATAAACTCGGATAAATGCGTGCATTTTCCTATTCTGTTCTTAGTTTTGATTATAGACTGACTTTGAATAACTTACCTCTAACCAGCTGATTGCATTCTCGAGAGATGGAAGGAGGAAAGCGAATACTGAATCAGTCAGACTAAGAACCTCAATCCAGTAAAGAAAGCGGTTGAACACAAAGTCATCGACTTGGATGCATAAATACTCGGAAAATGGTACTTCTCGTATATGAGAAGCCCAATGACGACAGGAGTATCGTAGGGATGCGGATATTTCATCACTAACGCGCGTCCTAAGCCCTTGTACATCCATATTCCTGTGGTACGATGACTTCAGCCTGCAAGAATTAAATTGAAGCCCTTTCATCAGCTCAAGGCATCGAACCGAGATCCACATTTTTTCCTTTTTCTCGTCAATGAACCACGGCTTTCCACTTGTTCTTTTCGACACTAAGTAGTCATATAACGAAGTATGATACAACCGGACAGGTTGGCCGCTGCTCGAAAGCAATCAGCGAATGTAATGAGTTGAGAATTCCATGTGACTTCCCGAATCCGAGTCCTAGCAGATCATCTATCTCTATGCCTGAGAGCTGTTCCTTCCCAAACATGATTAACGAGAATACCCTAGAGAAACATGCTGACGTATCTTCAGTCCAATCCAGTGAGCGCCCTAGTACATCGTCGTACAATTTTTCGAGAGACAACGATTTTTCGCGCACTAGATATCTTAGTTCTCCTCCCATATCTTCTTGTCTACTTTCTACAAGTTTCACAGCCGTAGTGGCCCATATAAACAGACCTCCTGCGGCTTCGCCAAGAATTTTCATACTCTCGTTCCAAGACCACCCTGGTTCTACTAGTATTCTTCCATCGGCCCTCAACTTTCCTAGCTCAGATTCTATATATCTCAGAACATCATCCTTCGACTCCTTCGATTCATGGTCCAGCAGTTTGACTCGAATCTTCAGTTTATCTAGTGCTTCGAGTGTTCCAATATCTTCTTCCGGTCTACTAGTGATGAGGAAACGATAATTGGGAGGCAATATCTGCAGCTTTTCCTTAATAAGTCTGATGTATGGCCTGCGGGCTTCCCTGTCGCCACACTCATCCAATGCATCAAGGACAGTGAGTACATTAGTATCTAGCCCTTCCCTCTTTGCCACAGCATGAAGCGGCTCGTACAACAAAACCTCAAATGCTTTATCTGGTGTAGCAGAATCGATATCAAAATCATCAAGCCGTTCCTTGATAGCCCTTGCAACAGCCTGGTTTCTTTTTGCTAGGCCATATGCAATGGTCCGAAAGATGAAGGCAGGACTACTTTTACCCCTTATAAAGTATTGGTGCGAGCCAAGCCGGCTACCTCGAAAAGTTTCCGCAACTGTCGTGGCAATGGTACTTTTCCCCGTACCAGCGTTCCCGAGGATGAAGAATACATTCGGCGAATTCCTGTCTTGTACCCACTCCTCTATCTCTTCCAACATCCTCGACTGTGTTCCTACTAAACACCTTTGACGGTCATGTCCAGCCTCATATTTTGGTTGAAGCTTCTTTTCCAACTCTGCAGCGAATAAGTTTTGATTTTGTCAGTCATCGAAGAAGCATATACGTATGAGTTCACCTTCTCCGAGTGCTCTTATTTGTGCTTCAATAATTCCCTGTCTCTCAAAAGCCGATATTAAATCTGTCTTCAGCCTTATCAGTGTAGCGTCCAAGTCATCTATTGCGGATCTCCTGTTTTGTAAAATTGCACGGACTAGAAATATCTTCTAATCAGCACGTGAGGTACTACAAACCTTCATTTGACTTGCCAATGAACCTTTTTCGAGCATAGTCTTGTACAAGGATGCTGCACTGAGTGATAAACTCGAGAATATCGGTGATATATAGACGCAAGGAAGCTGATGGGTTGTTGAAAACGGATGTGTCTTTAATTACAGAGAATAATCCCATCAGATTCTTTATGAGCTCCCTAATCCGTTTATCGGTATTGATTTGAGTAGCAATAATCTATATAGATTAAGTAAATCGTTTTCAATGACGTTGCATATTGAGATTTACGTTTAAGAATGCGGTTGTTATGCACCACGTTAGTTTCAAATATGGGCTTGCCTGTGAATGTCCTTGTTAACATCAAAATTAAGACGACAGCCAACATAGATGTACTTGCATCTGCTATACTGTTTCCGAATTCAACGAAGGCAGTAATAGTATAACCCACTTTCACCAATGATTGGCACGCCTTGCTCTCTGCTATGCGCTTTGCCGTATCAAATATTGCATTGACGTCCTCTGCAAAATCACCATGACTAGATGGATGGATGTCCAGGAGGGTGTGAGCAAGATTTACGAGTGTCAGCTCTGCGTTCTTCATCTTGTCCGATGTCCGAAGACATAGAAATATTGCACATGAACCGGACTTTGATTGTAGAGGGATGCGGACATCTGTCTTGCCTTAGCTGACGTCTGTGAGATGAAATTAATATATCGCTCTTACCTTCACCATTCTCCCTCAGTAATTCTTTCAATGAGCATTCTTTACGTCCAATACTGGTATCTATCAAACCCTCCTTCATTAGCTTGATTGTGAACATATTCTCGTTGTCCGAGCATGTACATGCACTTGTTAACAATAAGTCATTCTTAGCTTCAGGAATCGAAATGTATAGATGATGGGGTGACGTACATTGGAAAAGTCTCATTCCACTCGGGTGGTAGCCTATTTACAGAGCTTGTTCTACAGCTCTCATCTCCAAATGAGGTCTTAACGTATAAATCTGGTACTTTTGATTTCCCTGAGACAGTCATATCCGATTTTGATACTAGAGAGGATGATCAGTACACCAGGAACTCTCTTTCATACTCATAGCGAACCTCGAAGAGTGTAGTATAATGCCATGGTTTATTATATATTGGTCAAGTGGATAGATAGATCTTCAGGGTGTGAAGAGCAAAGAGCTGAGACAAGAGTGATAAAGAATGCAAGGCTTGGTATTATCAACCCTGGCTAAAAGCCGACTTTATGGATATCACCGGTTGATAGTAAAAATAGAAAGCATGGGAACGCGTTGATTTGGATCAAAATGAGTTAGATGTGATGAGGCTAGGCCAGTCTAGAAGCTCTCAAGTGACTGATGTTTGTAAAATGGACTTGTGTAGGCTTACTACCCATGAATATATCACTACAACCTTAACACACAAACACTTCGTGTTACGGACTTTCCCCATTTAAATGCTGCTCACTATGTACCAAGATTCAACAACTAATTATCATATTGCCGATTTAACTCACATGTATCTGTGAGTATACATGTAATAATAAAATATAGAATCACAAATGCTGCTGAGTTAATTGGATATACAAATCAATTACTTTGAGTAAAAATGCATAGCTATAGATAAAAGCTTTTTAGATGGGCTACAAGGAGCAGTGTGATGGGAAAAAGGTGCCAGAAGTTCATCTGATTAGTCATAGATTGGCTTAGGAATCTTCTTACGCTCTCGCAAGGCTGTCCAGCCAGACCATGATTTTGATCTTGACTAACCACTCCAAAAAGCCTTGAGTGACACACTTGAAACGCGATTGGATTTTCTCTCATCAAAGGAAGAAATGACATATATATAATATACGCATACTCCTTTATGAGATCTCACAACGAATCAGAACTCCAAGCCTAGGCAACCTAGAAGCTTTACTAGCAGCTCTACTGCACTGTAAGACTGTAAACAAGTTTCTTTATATCTTAATTTTTCGATGTTTTCACCTATACTTATACAAGGTATTACTGAGGCTCGAGTTGTTTTATGATAAAATCGGCACAAAACAATGAGTAGATGAAGTAAGGAATTATAGTAAACCTCATTGGAAGCAGAAAAAGGTGGTGTTGCTATGCGTATGATAAATGAAGTAGTTATGGTGTATTTGAGAGTAGTATTTTTAGTAGGAGTCTACTTTATGTGTGGCTAAAAACAGGCGCAGCTGTATCACGTCCGATTCTATTTGATCCTCACACTTCTCTATTTTTACTATCGACCGGTGATGTCCATCTAGTCAACATTGAGGCAAGTTACTAATCAACCATCACAGATCCCGATCTCCTCCCTTCATCAATGCTTAACCCTCTACCCCTTCATAGCCTAAGAACGTATCCTCTCAGTCAAGCAAGCAGGATTTCTAACCATGACAACGTCTTACACTCTTCGAAGTTCGTAATGATTACCCCAAATAGCTCTTTGCTGGCTGATCATTCTCTCTAGTATCACGATCGGATATAACTGTTCCCGGAAAATCAAAAGTACCAGATCTATACGTTAAAATCTCGTTCGGAGATGAGAGTTGTAGAACAAGCTCTGTTAATAGATTACCACCCGAGTGGAATGAGACCTTTCCGATGTACGTTACCCGATCATCTGTTCATCTCAATTTTGAAGCTAAAAATGACATTTTGCGGTCAAGTGCTTGTACATGCTCGGACATTGAGAATAGGTTCACAATCAAGTTGATGAAGGAGGGTTTGATTGATACTAGTATTGGCAGTGTGGAATGTTCATTGGAAGAAATTCTAAGGGAGAACGGTGAAGGTAAGAGTAATTATAGTATTTTCTCATACAAGTGCTAATTGAAGCAAAATAGATGTCTGCGTTCCTATGCAATCAAAGTCAGGATCACATGCAATATTTTTATGCCTTCAACCATCGGATAGAATGAAGAATGCCGAGATAACTCTCATAAATCTTGCTCACGCCCTCCTGGACATCCATATCTCTAGTCATGGTAACTTTGCAGAGGACGTCAATGCGATATTCGATACAGCTAAGCGCGTAGCAGAAAGCAAGGCATTCCAATCATTGGTGGAAGTGGGTTATACTATCAATGCTTTTGTTGAATTCGGGGATGGCATAGCAGACGTGAGCACTTTCCAAACAGATTACCATTCTCTACTTCGATCTTACTGGACGGATTATAGGCGAGCCCCTATTTGAAAATAACATGGTGCATAACAACTGCATTCATGAACGTGAGTATCAAAGAAAGGCGTTATTGAAATCGATATACTAAACCGTCATAGATTATTGCTACTCAAATCAATACGGATAAACGGATTAGGGAGCTTGTTAAGAATCTGATGGGATTATTCTTGGTCATCAAAGACACTTCCATTTTCAACAACCCATCTGACTCCCTACGAGTAATCATCACCAATCTCCTCGAGTTTATCACACAGTGCAGCACCCTTCTCCAAAACTATGCGCGGAAAAGATTCATAAGTAAGTTGATTGATTGTGGCCGCTACTTCACGTGTTGATTGTATAGTATTATCAGTCCGAGCGTCCTTCAGGATAAGAAAGGTGCAATAGAAGATCTTGAGACTAGATTAGCAAACTTGAAAGCAGACTTGATATCGGCATTTGAGAGGCAGGGCACTATTGAGGTGGAGATAAGAGCACTCAGAGAAGGTGAGCTTAGATCCATGACATCATCAATGTCCACTCATGATTTTACTTGTGACAGAGCTAGAAAAGAAACTGAAACCAAAGCATGAGGGCGGGCGTGATCGTCGAAGATGCTTGGAAGGAACAAGTCAGAGTTGTTAGAAGAGATAGAGAGATGGGTGCAAGACAAAAGTATGCCGAATGTACTCTTCATTCTCGGCCACGCCGGTACGGGAAGAGTACGATCGCCACAACGGTTGCGGAAACATGTCGAGGTGCCCGGCTTGGATCACATCAATACTTTATACGAGGAAAAAGCGACCCGCTTTCATCTTTCGAACTATTGCACATGGCTTAGCAAAACAAGATCAGGCTGTTGCAGAGGCTATCAAAGCGCAACTTGTTGATAACGATCTTGAGTCAGTTACACCAGATAAGGCATTCGAGGTCTTACTGTATGAACCACTTCACACGGTGATGAGGAAGAAAGAGACGAAAGTCAACGTCCTTACCGTTCTTGATGCGTTGGACGAGTGCGGAAGTAGAGAGACTCGAAAGCCGTATATCAGACTGATCAAGGAAAAGCTACAAACATTACCTCCCAATTACCGCTTTCTTATCACGAGTAGGCCGGAAGAGGACATTGCTTCATCTGAGGAGTTGAAAGAGTTAAAGATACACAATATATGGCTTGGTCACGACACGGATGATGCAAAGCGTGATGTGCTGACCTATATTGAAACGGAATTAGGGAGGTTAAGGAGGATTGGAAGATTATCAGTAATGCCAGACTGGGAATGGGAAGAGAGTATGGCAACCCTAGGGACTGCAGCAGGTGGTCTCTTTATATGGGCAGCGACGGCTGTGAGGCTTATCGAAAGCAAGAAACAAAATAAAGCGGGCGAACTATTGCGAATAGTAGATACAAAGTCTTTATCGCTTGACAATCTTTATGCGACTGCACTCGAGAATTCTCTTGATTGGGATGATGCAACGAAAGGTGACTTCCAGAGAATATTTTCGATTATATTGTTTGGAAAAGAGCAGCTGTCAATCGCGTCTATGGATGCGTTATCGGGAGTTGACCTTGGGACGACACAGAGCATTCTCGAATGTTTACGTTCATTAGTCACGTTCGGGGCTAACGAGCCAGTTCGCTTGTATCATACCTCTCTATATGACTATCTGATGTCTGAAGGAGCGCGTGGAGCTCCATGGTTTATTGACGAAGAAAGGGAGAAAGCACGAATATCACAACAATGCTTCAAGGTGATGAAGGAGCTTCGATTTAACATCTGCAAACTGGAGTCATCGTATCAGCTAAACATGGACGTACCTGGACTTGAGGAGAGTGTAAAAGACAATATCTCTTCCCCGTTACAATATACCTGCCGCCACTGGGCTTCTCATCTGCAAGAGGCTCCTTATTCAAAAGATCTAAGTAATCAGCTCGAATACTTCGCACTCAACCAATTACTGTTTTGGGTTGAGGTCCTCAGCCTCACAGGCTCGTTATTTGCTTCTCTTTTACAATCGCTCGAGAATTCCATCAACTGGATAGGGGTAAGTTATTCTAGACTAAACCAGGGTTCGAACTAACATCTTTACAGAGCAGACGCTCCAAATTATCTGCATTCTTGCAAGATGCTCACGATCAACTTCTTCGATTCATCGAACCTATCTCTCAAAGCAGTCCGCATATATACATGACATTCATCCCTTTGATGAGAGAGGGCTCTATCGTTGCCAGTCACTACGCTACGGGAGCGCAATCACTGACACAGGTCGAGCATGTCGGCAACAAGCCCCGAATGGCATGTACCAAGCAGATAATTGTTGGCAGTAGGGTCTATTCTATTTCATTCTCTCCTGATGGTGAACGGATTGCATCGGGATCAGACACGGGTGTTACTGTATGGGATGCAGTAAGTGGAAGACAACTTCTCGGGCCACTTGAAGGACATTCAAAAGATGTCACGAGTGTCGCATACTCTGTGGATGGAAAATATATTACATCTGGGTCAGGGGACAATACAGTGAGAGTGTGGAATGCTGTCACTGGTGAGGATGTACTTGGCCCGCTTGTCGGCCATTCAGATAAAGTAAATTCTGTCGCATTTTCTGGTGACGGGAAGTATATAGCATCGGGCTCCGACGATGAGACTATTCGACTGTGGAGTGCTGATAGTGGTGCACCAGTCGGAGAATCATTGAGAGGGCATTCAAGTCCTGTGTTTAGTGTCGTGTTCTCGCTCAATAGATGCTATCTTGCATCAGGATCTCAGGACGGTACAATCATTTTATGGGATGTACAAAGCAGAAAGATAATATCCGGCCCGTTCAAGGGGCACTCAGAACCTATCACCTCCCTATCGTTTTCTCCAGACAGCGATAAACTTGCATCGAGTTCAAGGGATGGCACAATTCGTGTATGGAAAGTGTCGACAAGCAAGGCATTATATACAAGCCCTGAGGACAGTACGGATAGTATTAACTCGGTCGTGTATTCTCATGATGGTAGTCATATTTTGTCAGGATCCGACGATAACACAGTAATGATATGGAAAGCAGAAGATAGTGATGCTCCTCCAAAGAGATTCGAAGGCCATATTGGCTTAGTCAGGTCCGTTTCATTCGCACCTGGCGGTAAGCGCTTCGCATCTGGATCTTGGGATGGAACGATCAGAGTCTGGGACGTCGAAGGAGGAGCGACATTAACAGAATCAGGGTTTAAGATACAAACTCGTGAAATAGAAGCGATTGCGATTTCTCCCAAAAATGGAAAGCTTCTTGTCTCCGGCTCCAGAGATAACATAGTATGTGTCTGGGACGTCGAAAGTGGTGGTGTAATCAAACATTATTCTACTTCGGTGAGGTCTGTCGCATTTTCTTCTGACGAAATTAACTTCGCTTCGGGCTCAGAAGACGGGTTGCTACGAATATGGAATATGGGCGACGATGAATATGTCACTTGCAACGGTCACACTGACTGCGTTAATTCAGTCGCTTTTTCTCCTGATGGCAAATATCTTGTTTCAGGCTCTGACGACAACACTATCCGGATATGGAACGTCGAAAGAGGTACATTGGAAATAGCACCACTTACTGGGCATACAGACTGGGTCCTCTCAGTTTGCTACTCTCCTGACGGAAAGAAGATCGTTTCCGGATCATATGACAAAACCGTCCGTATCTGGGACGCTTCCAATGGCAATTTAATTTCCAGTTTTGAAGGCCATTCAGATCGTGTCTACTCTGTTTCGTACTCCTACGATAGCTTATATGTTGCTTCTGGATCTAATGATAACTCTATACAAGTCTGGAATACAAAAATAGGCCAAGCAGCGTACGGTCCAATAGCGGGCCACGCAGCCAGGGTGACTTCGGTGTGCTTTTCCCCAGATGGAAGATGGATAATCTCAGGATCATTGGACAAAACTATCTGCGTATGGAATGCGTCAAATGGAAATATCTTTTTCCAATCCCGTGTCGCATCATCTGTTTATTCCGTCGCTTCCTTCCCTGCATCTGACGGTAGATATATCAAGTTTGCCTCAAGCTCCTGGGATGGGACAATCTATGTCTGGTCTCTAGATACCGAGTCACAAGAAAAGGTTTGGAATATAGAAGATGATGGATGGCTTACCGGAAGTAATGGTAATTTACTCATGTGGATTCCCCCGGATCTCCGTCACTCACTCGTATATGGACCACGCACTTTAAATACACGTTTTTCAACAAAATTGCATCTCTCAGTAAATCAAGGCAGCCGATGGTCTTCCTGCTTCCCTTCCTCTTGATCCATATATCTTATAATATCCTTTCTTGATCTCACAATCTGATCCGCACCCCTATCCATATTTTACTATTATCATCTAACTCATCCTTTTGTGCTTGCAAAACATCACCATTTTCATGTTCTAGTACTAGAACAGTTCGTAATTATGATAGTTTCGTATACTGATACTTGTTATCGCTCTTTCTAATAGCCTCTTCAACCCGCCCATGCTCGTATATATGTAGACCACGATACTATTTCAACTTCTAATTCGTTATACTCAGTGTCAGATATATAACGAGATCGATTCTGAAGATGTCAATGAACTATCATTATCATATTCTATCGGCTTCTATTCTCATCAAGTAAGTGTTAGTATTTTTATCAGATGCAGAACAAGAAAAGACTCCTTGTGGCGCGCCTAACAGGCCGTTATCGGGGACTATGCCTTTTTCACCTTTAACTCTTGATATTTGAATACATGTACACAGAAGCATTAGTACATCTAAAAGCATCTTTTACATTTTAGAAGTATATGCATACTAACAAAT
The DNA here is from genome assembly GCA_002794735.1 of Pyrrhoderma lamaoense. NCBI lineage: Eukaryota > Fungi > Basidiomycota > Agaricomycetes > Hymenochaetales > Hymenochaetaceae > Pyrrhoderma > Pyrrhoderma lamaoense. Next base: position 13,090 of record NBAZ01000046.1, read on the forward strand.
TCTTGGGATGTGAGTCGTAAATATACTGGCTACATGAACTTCAATAAAAAGAGTTTCAATATATACTTGCAAGCACAGCTAGTACTTGTTACCGAACAATAGATATACTTGCGGTTAAAGTATGGTATATGATATATTTGTGTGGATAGTAAGCCTCATCTTATATACTTCTTTTACCTGAGAACTAACGTAGCCTCATCATATCTGAATCTATTTCATCCGAATCATCGTGTTCCCACGCCTTTCTAACACTATTATCAACTTTGATGCCATCAAACTGCCTTGAGGCAACTTTATTGTTAGAGAGACAATTCTTCTCCTTTCCTCAAGACTTAGCCCTCAACCCTTTCCATACCTTAAATTTGTCTCCCCCCTACCCAAAGCCAGGACCGGTCCAAAATTTGGACCATGTCTTCGTACTATACACTTCAAGGTTCGTTTTTGTGAGCTACGAGATGATGGATATCGGTCAACTGATTACTTTCCGTAGTATCACACTCCGACGTGACCGTGCCTGGGAAGTCAAAAGCTCCGAACCTATATGTTAAAATCTCATACGGTGACCAAACCCTTAGAACGAGCTCTGTAAACGATTTACCTCCTCAATGGAATGAGACATTCCCGATGTGCGTATGACAGAATTATCTTAAAATTCCCTGTGAACTCACGTTAACCTTTTCCAACAAGAACATGTTCGGACTTAGCGACTCAATTAACTATAAAGTTAAAGAAGGAATCTACCTTTAACAAAGATATTGGGCATACGACATGTACCTTAAAAGATCTTCTGAAAGAGAGTGGTGAAGGTATTTAACAGACTGTATTTCTTGTACATGTATTGATAGCAATACAATAGATATCCATATCCCACTTGAATCAAAAGATGAATCATACCCCTTAATCGCATTGTGCCTTCAACCATCGGATAGAATGAAGAATGCGGAGATAACTCTCATTAATCTTGCTCACACCCTCTTAGACATCCATCTCCCTGATCACAATGATTTTGTGGAGAATGTTGACATGATATTCGATACGGCAAAGCATGTGGCTGAAAGTAAGACGTGCCGTTCGTTAGTGGAAGTAGGTTATACCATAACTGCTTTCGTTAAGTTTGGTGACAGTATAGCAAACGCGAGTACTTTCAAATTGTCTATTGACTATATTCTAACATTTGTTGGATTATGTGCAGGCAACTCCGTACCTGAAATTGGCATGGTGCATAACTACAGCATTCATTAAAGTAAGATCTTTAGTGGGATATATCAGGATGGAAAACTAAGTTCTTGCAGATCATTGCTGAACAACCCAGAACTGACAAACGGGTCAAGGATCTTGTGAAGAGCTTAATGAACCTGTTTCTGATAAACAAGGAAACTTCTATATTCGCAAATATATCCGAATCCATGCTTTCAATTATGGCCGAACTCTTCGAATTCATTACTCAATGCAGCACCCTCCTCCAAGACTATGCACGAAAGGGTTTTATAGGTGAGTTGATTTTCATTGACACCTTCCTCACGTGTTAATTGAATAATACTATCAGTCCGTGCTGTTTTGCAGAACAAGAAAGCCGCAATAGATGATCTAGAGACTACAATTGTAAACTTAAAGACAGATCTGATATCGGCATTTGAGAGACAAGGAATGATTGAGGCGGAAATAAGGGCACTTAGAATGGGTGAGCTAGATGTAGGAGCTTAGTCTTTGTATACTAATGAAGTCGCTATAGAGTTGGAAAAGAAGCTTCAACCAAAGCATGAGGGTAGGACCGTTCGCCAAATTTGTCTAGAAGGAACACGTGTCGCGCTCTTGAGAGAGATAGAGGAGTGGATGCAAGATACGAATGCATATAACGTTTTCTTCGTCCTTGGTCGTGCCGGAACAGGCAAGAGTACAATCGCTACTACAATTGCAGAAAAATACCAAAGAAAGGGGCAACTTGGATCACATCAATACTTTCTGAGGGAAAAAAGCGATCCTGCGTTTATCTTTCGTACTATTGCATTCGATTTAGGCAACCGAAGCCAAAAAACTGCCGAAGCTATGAAGGCTCAGCTTGACGCGAATGATATAACAGCCGTTACCCCAGAAAGGGCCTTCGAGATCTTGTTATCTGACCCGCTTCATGCAATATCAAAAGGAGGGGAAAGGGATGTTGTTCTCATCGTCCTTGATGCTCTTGACGAGTGCGGAAGCAGAGAGTTGCGGGGTCCATATATTAGGTTGATAAAGGAGAAACTACAGATGCTACCTTCCAATTACCGCTTTCTTATCACTAGTAGACCGGAAGAGGACATTGCCTCATCTGAGGAGCTTGATCAACTGCAGATACTGCAGATAGATCTAGATCACGAGTCAGACAATGCTAGGAGTGACGTCCTAAGATACATACAAACTAAACTTTGGGACCTAAAGGCAAAGGGCAGGATAATAGTGAACCCAGACTGGCCATGGGACGAAAGTATGAAGACCTTAGGTGATGCTGCAGGAGGTTTATTTATATGGGCGGCAACTGCTGTGCGGATCATTGAAAGTAAGAAAGGGAGTAAAGCAGCTGAGCTGAAGCGACTAGTAGCAACGAAGTCGCTGTCCCTTGACGATTTGTATGCAACTGCACTTGAGAGCTCTCTTGACTGGGATGGAGAAACGAAATCCATTTTTTTGAAAGTGTTCTCACTAATTCTATTTGGTAAGGAGCAACTAACGGTAGTGGATTTCGATGAAACGCTGGGGTTTGATTATGGGACAACACAGAGCATACTCAATTCACTACGTTCAATAGTGACATTCGATAACAGCCAGCCTGTCCGTTTGTATCACACTTCCTTGTATGATTACCTCATATCGAAGGAAACATATGGAAAGGCCTGGTTCATTGACGAAGAAAAAGAGAAGGCGTGTATTTCGCTGCGGTGCTTCGAGTTGATGGAGGGATTGAAGTTCAATATCTGTGATCTGGAGACATCATACAAGCTGAATAAGGACGTACCTGGACTTGAAGAGTGCGTAAAAAATAATATCCATGTGTCGCTACTATATGCCTGTAGACACTGGGCTTCTCACCTACGAGAGGCGCTTTATTCAAAAGATCTACTCAATCAAATCGTATTCTTCGCGTTCAACCAATTACTGTATTGGGTTGAAATCCTCAGTCTTACTGGTTCATTACACGTTACCCTTTCGCCTTCTCTAGAGAGTGTTATTAACTGGATAGGAGTAAGTTGGTCAATGATAGATTGTGTTTGTTACTAACAACCACGTAGGACAATAACCCACAACTATCGGTATTTCTACAAGATTCTCATGATCAGTTTAACAGTTTCATAGAGCCAATCTCTCAAAGCTGCCCCCACATATATATGACTTTCCTTCCGCTGATGAAAGAGGACTCTATCGTCGCCAAACACTACGCCAAGCGAGCGCGATCACTGACACGTGTTGAGCATATTGGCAACAAGCCCCGGATGTCATGTACTAAGCAAATTAATGTTGGTAAAGAGGTCTCTTCTATCTCATACTCTCCCGATGGTAAGCGAATTGTATTGGGATCATACGTAGATGCTGTATGTGTATGGGATGTAGAGAGTGGTAAACAGCTGCTCGGGCCATTACATGGACAGTCAAGCCTCATTAAGAGCGTCGCTTACTCTGCGGACGGGAGATATATTGCATCAGGATCTGGGGATGGTACGGCCCAGGTTTGGGAGGCTCTCACTGGCGAGAGTGCTTATAGCCCACTTGTCGGTCATTCAGAGTCGGTCAATTCTGTTGCTTTCTCTGAAGACGGGAAGTATCTAGCATCGGGTTCTCAAGACATGTCTGTTCGCCTATGGGATGTTGAGAGTGGGGCGCCTGTTGGAGAACCATTTAGAGGGAGTTCATTCGTGGAAAGTGTCGCATTCTCACCCAACGGGTGCTATCTTGCATCAGGATCATTGTTTCAAACTATCACTATCTGGGATGTGCAAAGCAGAAAGATGGTCTGCCAACCGTTCAAAGGCCACTCAAGCTCAGTCACCTCCCTATCGTTTTCTCCAGACAGCAGTAAGATAGCATCGGGGTCATGGGATAGCACTATTTGTGTATGGGAGGTATCTACAGGAGATTTATTGCGCACATTCTTTGGAGATGGCATGGGATGGGTATTATCTATTGCGTATTCTCATGACGGCAAACACATTTTGTCGGGTTCCGAGGATAAAGTGGTAAGAATGTGGAACGAGGAAGACGATGACGCCCCTCCAGAAAGATTCGAAGGCCACACGGGCTGGGTTAAGTCTGTCTCCTTCGCACCTGACGATGAGCATTTCGCATCTGTTTCAGATGATGGGACGATTAGGTTCTGGGCTGTTAAAGGAGGAGTGACAGGATCAACATTTGAAGGACAAAGAGGCGTGATGATAGCGATTGCAGTTTCACCGAGAACCGGAAAATTTCTTGTTTCCGCCTCCAATGATAATACAGTCTGCGTGTGGGATGTAGAGAGCGGAAACTTGATCCTTCAACGCCATTCTTTCCAGGTTACTTCAGTGGCATTTTCGTCTGATGAAAATCATTTTGCTTCGGGATCTGCCGATTCTTTGATACGAATATGGAATATGATCGACGACCATTTCATCACATGCAACGGTCACACTGGCTGCGTTCGCTCAATCGCTTTTTCCCCTAATGGCGTACATCTCACATCAGGCTCTGACGATAGGTCAATCCGAGTATGGAACATCGAAAATGGTTCAATGAAAACAGAACCATTCACTGGGCACACTCGTAGAGTCCTCGCAGTCTGTTACTCTCCTGACGGAAAGAAGATTGCCTCAAGCTCAGAAGATGAAGTTGTCCGAATCTGGAATGCTTCAAGTGGCGATCTACTTTCCACTTTCAAGCGATATTCAAGTTTTTACAACTTTAATCGAAGATCAAGCTTGATCAATCCTATCAATTACTCCCACGATGGACAATATATCGTCTCTGGATACGATGACGACACAATTCAGGTTTGGAATACTGAAACTGGCAAAGCAGCATGTAGCCCAATGATAAAGCTTTCGAACTTTGTAACCTCGGTATGCTTTTCTCCCGATGGGAAATGGATAATATCAGGATCTTGGCACAGAACTGTTTGTATATGGAACGTATCGACTGGCGAGCTCTTCTTTCAACTCCGTGTTGCATCACCTATCAGCTCTGTCGCTGTCTTCCCTACGTCTAACAGTGAATATATCAAATTTGCCTCAAGCTCAGATGATGGGACAATTCATGTTTGGTCCGTAAGTGTAGAGGCAAAAGGGAAGTTCTGGAACTTGGAAGATAACGGATGGATTACTGGCAGTAATGGTGATTTATTGATGTGGATTCCCTCAGATCTCCGTCGCTCCCTCGTGTATGGATCACGCACGCTGAATACACAATTCTCAACAACATTTGATTCTTCAATCTATCAAGGCGACAAGTGGACTGACTGTTTCTCTTCCTTTTCATAACGTGTACTCTTCATGCTACAAACTCATTATTCTTCAATATTTTCTACTACATGCATCGCACTGTTCTCGTATTATACTTATATCTAGAAAGGTGGTAACTTTTTTATATGATGCTTTGCGCATGTTTAAATGATTGTTATCATCATTTATAACTCATTTGAAATCACTTGGAAACACTCAGTGTGGTTATACGAAACTGAAAACATTTGTACCAGGCAGAGTAACTAATAAATGTTTGGTACATAGGGTTTGTAAAATACTAAAATACTAATTTTTTGTGAGAAAAGTATTTCTTCTCTAAATTGGTCTAAATCTCGGCTTATTGCACATTTTCTTGTATTATGGAGTTGAATTTACTTGTGGGAGTCTTGAATTCTCTTGCTATTAACTTGCAACCCGTTTTACATAAGTGGCAATCTTTGGTCTCGAGTAAGATTTTTTATCTGTACACAAAGTAAGAGAAAGGAGACACAGATGACCATCATTAAGAAGTGATACTGATAAACACGTGGCTTCCATGAGGCTCTCATTCGTATAGACCCCTATTCATTCCCACCTCATTATTTTACCCCTCTAACTGTTCTTCAAACTTCACAATATTTCAACTTATATAATAATACTGCATTTGCTCTATACGCAAAATTCAGCTGAAAGTGTGTGAGAATAGATTCTGGATACATTGTTAGAGTAGATCAGCCTCGAAATTTTCAATGATCTGTATCTCAATATATTCATGATTTTTAACTGAAAACGTTTTCTACGACATAAATTGATGTACCAGTGTCAGAAAGCAGCACACATATCTTATGTCCTCCTGAGACATAGCATATAATCACGTTTTTTCACTACTTCCTATCACACGATTGTTTGTGTGTTCTGTGTTTTTGCTGATACCGCTAAGTGATAGTAGTATGCCTATACAAATATGTGTATATGCCGAATAGTCGAGCTCAAAGCCTTAAGAGTAGTCATACATATACATGTAATTATTTCTAGGTGAGCTGCCTTGAGAGTGGAGATAACCAGTACTCCTGAGCATCAAATTTCTATGTATTACGATCATGAAGATGGCAAGCTGATAGAAGCACATATTATATCCATCAATCGCCTGAGAACCCCATGACTAGCCTAGCCTCAACATATTCGTTTCTATCTGAGATAAAGCACCGCATTCCCACATTCTCATACCAGTTCTATATCTATTATCAATAACTGATCCCGTCAAGCAGCCTTATGGCATAGCTTTTATGCTGAACAGGACCTTCTCTCTCATCTTAACCTCGAAGCTTTATCGTACAAATCAAAGCAAATGAGAGTAGCTGACATGCCATCCTTTTATACTCTTCGAGGTCTGATCTGTGCTATTCAGATGGTCGGTCCTTAACTGACCATTTATCTCCTCTAGTATCACGATCCGACGTGACTTTCCCAGGTAAATCGAAGGCACCAGATCTATACGTGAGAGTTTCGTTTGGAAATGAGAGCTATAGAACACGATCTATCAATGAGTTACCACCTCGCTGGAACGAGACTTTTCCTATGTACGCTACACAGAAATTCGATTTATTTAATTATCGAAGCTAATAGCACCTCCCTGGATAAGTACTTGCTCAAGTCATGACACCAGATTTACTATCAATCTGATGAAGGAAGGTTTAAAAGACAGCAGAATCGGAAGTAAGGACTGTTCTTTAGATGAGATACTTAGGGAGGACGGTGAAGGTGAGTGTAAAACAAGTATTCACACACAAAGCGCTAATAGGTTGTAAAAGATGTTTGCATATCTTTACAATCAAAGTCCGGATCACAGTACTCGATTTTCTTGTGTCTTCGACCATCCGATGAAACGAGGAACGCCGAGATAACCCTCGTGAATCTTGCTCGCATCCTACTCGATATCAATACATCTAACGATTATAGCTTTGTGGAGAATGTCAACATGATGTTCGACATAGCAAAGAATGCAGCGAAAAGCGATGCATGCCAATCACTAGTGAATATAGGCTATAAGATCACGGCATTTGTTGAGTTTGGTAACAGTATAGCAGATGTGAGTACTTATGTGCTGATAACAAACCATGATACTTTGTTGACCGAACTAATAGGCAAGTCCATATCTGAAATTAGCATGGTGTATAACGACGGCATTCCTAAAAGCAAGTCCAATGTTAATTTACAAACGAACTGAAACTGAGATCTCTTAGATAATTGCGACTCAAACCAAAACTGATAAGCGAGTGAAAGATCTCGTAAAGAACCTGATGAACCTGTTTCTGATCATCAAGGAGACATCAATTTTCGCAAACCCGTCTGAATCCTTACTTTCAATTATTACCAACATCCTCAACTTCATCACCCAGTGCAATACCCTTATTCAAGACTATGCGCAAAAGAGTTTTATTTGTAAGTTAAGTAAACGTGTGTTGTAATGCGTATTTATTGGTCAAGTCTTTAGCCCGTGCGGTTTTACAAAATAAGAAAGCAGCGATAGATGATCTGGAGATAGCATTAGCAGATCTTGAAAAGGATCTGAGCCTGGCGTTTGAAAGACAGGAAACTATTGAGGTAGAAATTAGGTCACTTAAAATGGGTAAGCTAGAAGTATTGAGTCTCAGTAGTCATATATTTACTAATTACTTGGTGCAGAGTTGGAAAAGAAGCTTCAGCCAAGGTATGAGAGGGGACGTGATCGTCAAAGATGTTGTGAAGGGACGCGTACCGAGTTGTTGAAAGAGATTGACGAGTGGGTACAAGACGTGAATACGTCTAATGTATTCTTCCTTCTTGGACATGCAGGGACTGGTAAAAGCACAGTCGCTACTACGGTTGCAGAGAAATACGAGCGTCTGAAACAACTTGGTTCACGCCAATACTTTATGAGAGGACAGAGTGATCCTTTCTTCATATTCCGCACTATCGCATACGGTCTAGCAAGACAAAATCTGGCGGTTGCTCGAGCTATCAAAGCACAACTTGATGATAATGAACTGGAAACAGCTACACCAGATAGAGCATTCGAGATTTTAATTCACGAACCGCTTCACGCACTTACGAAGAATGAGGGTACAGGCGGTATATTTCTTACCGTCCTAGATGCGATAGACGAATGCGGGAGCGAAGAGTCTCGAGGACCATATCTCAGGCTGATAAAGGAGAATTTGAAGAAGCTGCCTTCCAACTATCGTTTTCTTATCACGAGCAGACCAGAAAAGAGCGTCGCTTCACTTGAGGAACTAGAGCATTTGGGGGTACGCTACAAACATCTAGATCACGATTCAGATGACGCCAAGAAAGATGTGCTAAAATACATTCGAAGCAAGCTTTTGGAGTTGAAGGAAAGACGTGTGTTAGACATAGACCCGGATTGGCCACGGGAGAGTGATATGAATGCCCTGGGGGATGCTGCAGGTGGTCTATTTATATGGGCATCAACTGCTATGAAGCTTATCGAAAGTAAGAAAAGGAACAAGACGGCTGAACTGAAGCGACTAGTACGCACAAAATCACTGTCACTTGACAATCTGTATGCAACTGTATTTGAGAACTCTCTTGATTGGGACGACGCGACGCGACGTGACTTTCCAAAGGTGTTTTCACTGATTCTATTTGGTAAAGAGCAACTTACGGTTTCATCTATTGATGCGTTGATGGGGCTTGAAGACGGAACGACAAAAAGCATTCTCGAGTGTTTACGCTCACTAGTAGCTTTTGACCCTAGTCAAGTTGTTCGTTTATACCACACTTCCCTGTACGATTACCTCACATCGAGTGGAACGCGTGGAAAAGCATGGTTTATTGATGAGAAGAAGGAAACGGTGTATCTCTCTCTGCGATGTTTCAAGGTGATGGAAGAGCTTCGGTTCAACATTTGTGACTTGGAGACATCGTACAAGCTGAATAAGGACGTACCCAGAATTGAGGAACGAGTAAGAGATAATATTCCTGAATCGCTACGATATGCATGTCGCCATTGGTCTTCTCATCTGCGCAGGGTCCCTTACTCGATTGATCTACTGGATCATCTCGAGCCCTTTACGTTCAACCGATTGTTGTATTGGATCGAAGTGCTTAGTCTAACTGGCTCAGTGTACGCATTCCTTATGCCGTCACTTGAAAATGCCCTCACCTGGATAGGGGTTAGTTACTATATGTTTATTCATGACTATAACTAATACCCATGCAGGAAAAGCAGCAGCAATTATCAACATTACTCCAAGATGCCCACGATCAGCTTCTAACATTCATTGATCCCATCTCCCAAAGTAGTCCGCATATATACATGTCATTCCTCCCGTTCCTGGAAAAAGATTCCATTGTTTCTGAGCACTACACCAAACGAGCACAGTCACTAACAGAGGTAGACTATATTGGTGACAAGCCCCGAATGGCAGGTACTAAACAAATCATTAATGTTGGAAACATTATCCGCTCTACCTCGTACTCTCCTGATGGTAAACGAATTGTATCTGGGTCATTTGAAGGCGCTGTCAACGTATGGGATGCAAGTACTGGAAAATTACTCCTCGGACCACTTCTTGGTCATTCACTTGACGTTGCGGCTGTAGTGTTCTCCCCTGATGGGAAATTCATCGCGTCGGGAGCTCTTGATTGGAAAGTACGGGTATGGAATGCACTTACTGGTGAGAGCGCTTACAACCCACTTGTCGGCCATTATGGAAAGATCAATTCGATTGTCTTTTCTCGAGACGGTAAATATATAGTATCGGGTTCGCTTGACAGGACTATTCGATTTTGGGATGCTAAGAGTGGTGTGCTAGCCGAAAAGCCGTTGAGAGGGCACTCAGATGAAGTAGAATGTATCTCGTTCTCACCAAATGGACACTACCTCGCATCAGGGTCAGCAGACTTAAGCGTAGTTGTCTGGGACGTACAAGGAAAAAAGATGATTTTCAACACATTAAAAGGCCACTCAGGCCCAGTCAAATGCGTATCGTTTTCTCCAGACAGCGAGAAAATTACATCAGGTGTAAAGGGTTGCGCTACCTATGTGTGGGAAGTGTCGACTGGCAGCTTACTGTATATGTTTTCTAAAGATGACATAAACTCAGATGCATATTCCTATAATGGCAAATATATTTTGTCAGGATCTTGGGATAGCATAGTAAGGATGTGGGATACAGAAGACAGCGATGCTCCCCGAAAGTATTTCGGGGTCATATTCGCCCTGTTTTTTCTGTCTCATTCGCACCTAACTGTAAGAACTTCGTCTCTGGGTCATATGACAAAACAATCAGGATCTGGGATATTGGAGGAGGAGTGTCAGAAACAAAGTTCAAAGGGCAAACAGGCTCCATAGACGCAATTGCGATTTCACCTAGGACTGGAAAGTTTCTTGTTTCCGGATCCACCAGCTTTGTTAACACAGTGTGCGTATGGAATACAGAGAGCGGAAAGTTGATCAAAGGTCCACTAAAAGGACATACCCAAGGGGTGCAGTCCGTCGCATTTTCATCTGACGAGATTCACTTTGCTTCGGGATCGGAGGACGCTTCTGTACGAATATGGAATATGATCGACGACAAATTTGTCACATGCAAAGGTCACAATCGACGTATCAGCGCACTCACCTTTTCTCCTGATGGTTCTCAACTTGCCTCATGCTCTTACGACAAGTCCATCCGAATATGGGATGTCAAATGTAAAGGTGATACATTGGTAGAAGAGTCAATCGTCATGATGCTTCCTTATGCTGTCCTCTCGATGTGTTATTCTTCTGACGGAGAGAAGATTGCCTCCGGATCAGCCGCCAATACCGTCAGTATTTGGAATGCTTCAAAAGGTGATCTACTTTCCACTTTTAAAGGACCATATAAGGAGTTCCTTTTCTTTTATCACTTATACCATGGATCGTACTTTGCCTCTGGATCTGAAAGTGAAACACTGCGAGTCTGGGACACTGATATAAATCGAGATGCATTCTTAGGTCATACGCATCGTGTGTCCTCAGTAAGCTTTTCACCCGATGGAAAATGGATCATTTCAGGTTCTTGGGACAAAACCGTATGTATATGGAATGCGTCAACCGGGGATCTCTTCTTTCAAGCTCGTGTTCCATCATTGGTTAATCATGTCGCCGTTTTCCCTACATCTGATAGTAAATATATCAAATTTGCCTCAAGCTCTGAAAGTGGAGTAATCCACTTTTGGTCCGTAGATGTCGAGTCAGAAGGAAAGAAATGGCGACTTAAAGACGATGGATGGCTCACTGGAGAAAAAGGTAATCTACTCATGTGGATTCCTTCAGATCTCCGTCGTTCCCTTGTCCAAGGGCCGCGCGCACTGAATACACAATTTTCAACAAAATTGCACTTGTCAGCATTTCAGGGTGACCAATGGACTACTTGCTTCCCCTATAACGACTCAGATAGCTCATAACCTACTTCCACTAATTTATAAAATCAACTATACTTCTATACGTGTCTCATTATGTCTTTCCAGTCTTCACGTTATGTGATACCAATTTAGTAGTAGACTATTGATTAACTAGCACATTACCATGTATCACACAGTGACATCCGTCTGTATTGTCTTCCCTCAGGCAAGTAGATACTGTAGAAATGTATAGAATAGAGCCCGAGTACAGTCAGAGTGGTACAAACTCATCTGGGAAGCCTAATAAGAAGCAGAGCGATATTTAAAGAGTACGTTCAAGGTACTATAATAAAGCGTCACAACACGTATCACATGCATATGATCGCTGTTGTTATGGTAGTAAAGAGCACGCGCTGTCTTGACTAAATGAAACACCACACCTTTTCCTCAATTAGCATTTTTCTACTCTTGTCCCACAATAGTGGTATTATACGTGAAGATTCTCTCTGAGTCTAAAAGCTATAATCCAATTCATCCTATATTTTTGACCATACCCTCCTACTAGCGATGCCTCGCCCCCGTCCTCGTCCAAATAGACTACCTCCTAACGTCATTGATGAGCTCAAGGACAGACTCTATCGCTACACCTTGAAATTCCAGAGAATTGCTGATCGCCTCCGTGAATCAAGAATACCGGAGGATGAATTCACACATATAAATGCAATCGCCCAGGGTGAATGGGGACCAGGCCGCCTCTACCGGATACCCAAAGCAGATAATGAGGAAGAGCGGCGCGCATTCTTTCAAATGATCGAGGACAGATATGCACTGGTGGATAGTACCACGGACTATCTTGAGTAAATAACTCCTAATGTTTTTATCGCCTCGCTTCACTAAATTCAACTTATATAGACTTCACAGATCTCAGTTAGCATTCTACTATGCTATTCTAGTTGTTCAAGAACAAGACTTAGCAGAAGAAGATTACATACGTATTTATCGTGAGGCTTGTGATAAAGCGTGAGCTAGTACTAGTACTAGTACTACACTTCTATAGTAGATGGAACTTACATATATTACTTCTCTTACAGGATGTTGGAGTTAACTGGAAGGGATCGACGCGTTCCAAGACAAGCTGATATGGCGTCTGAGATATACAATATTGTTCTGAAAAAGTTCAAATATAAGCTTGGTGAGGAGCCGGAGAGGGTAGTGAAAGTTAATGATTTTTTGAATAGTGCATTATATGGGTCCATCTATATGGTTGAGATTGATGGGAACCCCGAGGAAAGAAAGGATATTGAGGAGATGAGAGAGATTTTGGCTTCACGTACTTCCGACTATATTGATGAGTAATTAACTTCCCTCAAGCTTCCTGTATCTGTTATCTAGTTTTAAAGTTCTTTCAATTACCTTAACCAAGATACAAGTATATGAGCTTGGCTCAACATTGACAATGCGTGTATATGTCCCCATCAACGCTTAAAAAATTTACTTAGATAGCCCGTGTAGATATAGTGAGTCATTCTATGCTTTGTATGTTTTATATCGCTGTATGTTAGAGATCAAAGATTCCTCCAGGCTGTGAAGTCGCTATGATACTTGTGGAAACACGTCAAAGAAGAAAACAGCATGTTTCACATCGCGCTTTTTAAGAGAGAAAACTTACCCCACTTTCATCTTCCAATAATTTGTAATTGGCGCGGCGCAACAGAGCAAGATTACTACTAGAGTTAAAAATGAATTAATATACTACTTTTTTTATGCAAAGTAGCCAACCATGTAACCGCGTCCCTGAAAATGCCGGTGAAAACTAAAACTTTGGTCAGGGTTGGACCTTTGAGTCGTATTAAGTGGCGAGGACTTGGGATTTAGACTCTGCCTACACCAGACACGATGCTCAGGCTCATAGTGAGTAACTCGACTTCGGTTGGAGCGTAGAGACTGACTGAGACCTTAAGGCGAGCTGAGACCTCACAGACAGGTAAAAGTAGTAGAAACGTATATAACAGAGCCCCGACCGAAGCTGCAGTTATAGATAAAAGTGCATGTATTCCGGTCCGCCCGGACGACTTGCAGTAAGGTCAGAGCGTTACAAGCGCGTCCAGGCGAGGCAGCCTAATAAAGCAGCAGAGTAGTAGATAAAGAGTACACGCGACTATCAGAGAGCTACTTCGCGGAAGGGGGGAGGGGGTTGTAAGGAATTGAAAGGGAGTTGGCTGATAAACTATGGCCTCAAGTCTGGAGGCTTATATAGTAAAACGCGAGATAAAGGCAGATAATAGGAAAGCATGGCTTACAGGTGGCTTTACGTCACTGGACGAAGGGTTTAAGCTATCAGAAATGAGGGGGCCATACAAACGATCTCTATCCTTGAGTAAGAGTGGAAGGTGAAGCTGAATAGTAAGAGAAATGGACGAGTAGTAGCAATGGACTTTCCGGGCGAGTTACAAAGTGCATTATTAATGCACTACGTCCGGCTAAACACTTAGTTGGTCCTACATCATCTATTCATGAGTATAAGTAACTTCTCCGATACTACGGCTCAAGCTCTTTCATAACAGGCTCATATTGAATATGCTTAAATATATTTTGATCACAATCACTCCTAGATCCCGCGCTATTTTTATGATTACCATCAACCGGTGATTTCCTTCGAACAGCCTTGAGGCAGGCTGATATCACTGAGCCCAGCCTTTTCTTCCCTTCTGAGCTCAACCCTCAACCCCATCGCACCTCAACTACACCCTCTCACTAAAAGCTAGACTGCTAACCATGACATCGTATTACACTTTTCGAGGTTCGTTTCAGGTACTTTAAGTAGTACCTTGTTCACTGATAACACCCCTTCTTAGTATCATGGTCCGACATAAGTGTTCCCGAAAAATCAAAATCACCATACCTATACGTAAAAATCTCATTCAGAGATGAGAGCTGTAGAACGCGATCTGTCAATGGGTCGTCACCTCAATGGAACGAGACCTTTCCTGTGTACGCTATACACTTACCTTTACCTGTCTGCCTTAGTCCATAGCCTAACAGTAGCTTTTTTTAATTTAGTACATGCTCGGACAAAGAAACTAGATTCACAATCGAGCTCATGAAGGAGTCTATGGTCGATACTAGTATTGGAAGTGTGGAATGTACATTAGAAGATATACTCTCGGAGAATGGTGAAGGTGAGAGTACAATACACGTAGTTAGCTATCGATTCAATTTCTAATTAACCGAAAAATAGAAATCTGCCTTTTTTTGCAATCAAAGTCTGGAATACAACATTTGATATTCTTGTGTCTACAACCATCCGATGAAACAAGGAACGCCGAAATAACCCTCATGAATCTTGCCCGCATCCTTCTCGACACGTATCCCTCTAGTGAGGACAGCTTTGTGGAGAATGTCAACTCAGTATTCAACGTAGCAAAGAGCACAATTCAAAGTGACGCATGCCAGTCGCTAGTAAATATGGGATATAAGATCACTGCTTTTGTCGAGTTTGGAAATAGTATAGCAGATGTAAGTATTTAATAGCTAATTACATTCCATGATCTGCTTATTTAATGAATCACTAGGCAAGTCCGTATCTGAAACTAGCATGGTGCATGACAACAGCATTCTTATATGTGAGATTTTTAATGGAATCTCGATCAGAATACATTATAACTCTTGTAGATAATTGCTACTCAAACAAAAACCGACAAACGAGTGAAGGATCTTGTAAAGAATCTACTGAACTTGTTCTTAATCAACAAGGAGACCTCCGTTTTCGCAAATCCATCTGAGTCCTTACTTTCAGTTATGACTGAGCTTCTCGGATTCATCACCAAATGCAGCACCCTTCTCCAAGACTATGCACGAAAGGGATTTATAGGTGAGTTAGATAAGATTGTGACCTATCTTGCGTGCTGATTAGATGATGTTATTAGTCCGTGCAATTTTGCAAGACAAAAAAGCCGCATTAGATGACTTGGAGAATACGCTAGTAAGCTTGAAGGTGGATCTGATATCGGCATTTGAGAGGCAGGGTATCATTGAAGCGGAAATAAGGGCGCTTAGAGAAGGTGAGCGCGGATCTAGGGCACACCATCATCATCCATTTATGAACTTATTTGCTATAGAGTTAGAAGAGAGATTGCAGCCGAAGCATGAGGTTGGTCGTGAGCGTCGGAGGTGTTTGGAGGGGACACGGGCAGAGCTGCTGGAAGAGGTAGACGGTTGGGTACAAAATAGGAGTGCGCCGAATGTATTCTTTATTCTCGGTCATGCAGGTTCCGGGAAGAGTACGATCGCCACAACAGTTGCAGAAACATGTCGTGGTAGTCGACTTGGCTCACATCTATATTTTATGAGAGGAAGGAGTAATCCCGCTTTCATCATTCGTACCATAGCATATGGCCTAGCAAAACAAGATAGAGCTGTTGCAAAGGCTGTCAAAGCACAACTCGATGAACATGAGATCGATTCTATTACACCTGACAAAACATTCGAGGTCTTGCTGTATAAGCCACTGCATGCGGTGACAAAGAAGGAAGGAATGAAGACCAATGTTCTTACCATCCTTGATGCGTTGGACGAATGTGAAAGGAGGGAGTCCCGAGGACCTTATATCAGAATAATCAAGGAAAAGCTGCAGACATTGCCTCCCAACTACCGTTTTCTTATCACCAGTCGACCAGAAGAGGATATCGCTTCATCGTTGGAGCTAGAACAACTGGGAATACGCAACAGATGGCTAGATCACACCTCGAACGATGCCAAAAAAGACATTCTGATGTATATTGATACTGAACTAGGGAGATTGAGGAAGACTGGTAGGATAGTAGTAGAGCCGAACTGGCCATGGGAAGAGAGTATGAATATACTAGGCAGTGCTGCAGGTGGACTGTTTATATGGGCCTCGACCGCTGTGAGGCTGATTGAGAGTAAGAGAGGGAATATGGGAGGAGAGCTGAAGCGTTTAGTCAATACCAAATCATTATCACTGGGTGAATTGTACGCGACGGCATTTGAGGGATCCCTTAGCTGGGACGAAGATATGAAGAGGGATTTCTCGAAAATATTTTCGTTAATCATGTTCGGGAAGGAGCAACTATCAGACACGGAGATCAACGACTTGTTAGGACTTGATTATGGGAAGACACGGGGAATTCTCAATTCACTACATTCTATAGTCGCGTTCGAGCCTAGCCAACCGATCCGCTTGTACCATACTTCACTATACGATTACTTGATCTCAGTGCGTGGAAAAGCATGGTTCATTGAGGAAGCAAGAGAGAAAACATGCCTTGCGCTGCGATGCTTTGAGTTGATGGAGGAATTGAGGTTCAATATTTGTGATCTGGAGACATCGTACAAGCTAAATAAGGACGTACCTGGACTTGAGGATCGCGTCAAAAAGAATATCTCTGCCTCGCTACTATATGCCTGTCGCCATTGGGCTTCTCATCTCCGGGAGGCACCATACTCGGAGGATCTGTGCAAACAGCTCGAATCATTCGCGAAAAATCGATTACTGTATTGGGTCGAAGTCCTCAGCCTCGCAGGCTCGATATACACTTCCCTTTTACAATCGCTGCAGAATGCTATTACATGGATAGGGGTGAGCAGTTATGAATTAAAGAATGATTCAAACTAATGTCTATATAGAACAAGCACGTACAACTATCTGCATTTCTCCAAGATGCCTATTCTCAACTCCTCACATTCATCGAACCCATCTCCCAAAGTAGCCCCCATTTGTACATGTCATTCCTTCCGTTGATGAGAGGGGATTCCATCGTCGCTGGGCACTACGCCAAGCGCGCGCAGTCACTGACACTGGTCGAGTATGTTGGATATAAACCCCAAATGGCATGTACCAAGCAGATCAATGTTGGCAGTTGGGTCAAATCTATTTCATACTCTCCCGATGGCGAATGGATTGTATCAGGATCGACCACTGGTGGCACTAACGTATGGGATGTGGTGAGCGGCAGACTACTCCTCGGCCCACTAAAAGGACATTCGGACAAAGTGGCGAGTGTTGCGTACTCTGGAGATGGGAGATATATTGCGTCGGGGTCTTATGATAAGACAGTGCGAGTATGGAATGCGGTCACTGGTGAGAGTGCTTATGGCCCACTTACTGGCCATTCAAGCTGGGTTACTTCTGTCGCATTTTCTAGAGAAGGGAAGTTCATAGCATCGGGTTCTTGGGATAAGACTGTTAGGCTGTGGGAAGCTGAGAGTGGTGCACCAGACGGAGATCCGTTGGAAGGGCATTCAAAAGCTGTGAACAGTGTCGTGTTCTCACCCAATAGCCGCTATCTCGCTTCAGGATCGGAGGATTGCACTATCATTGTCTGGAACGTGGAAAACAGAGAGACGGTCTCTGCCCCATTCAAAGGACATTCAGGCGCAGTCAACTCCCTATCGTTTTCTCCAGACAGCGAGCGAGTTGTATCAGGGTCATGGGATGGGACTATTCGTATATGGGAAGTGAAGAGTGGCAAGATCTTACATACATTCTCTGGAGACGGAATAGACTCGGTATGGTCAGTTGTGTATTCTAGTGATGGCAAACATATTTTGTCGGGATCTTATGATGGGATAGTAAGAATGTGGAATGCAGAAGACAACGATACTCCTCCGAAAAGATTCGAAGGTCATACAGACGAGGTTTTGTCTGTCGCACTCGCACCTGACAATAAACACTTTGCCTCTGGGTCGTTTGATGGGACGATCAGAGTCTGGGACATTGGAAAAGGAGTGCCAAAATTGGAATCAAAGTTTAAGGAACAAACGAACGCAATTGGAGCAATTGCGATTTCACCGAAAACAGGAAAGTTTCTTGTCTCCGGCTCCAACGATCACACGGTGTGTGTCTGGAATGCGGAGAGCGGTGACTTGATCAAAGGGCCTTTATTTGGACATTCTAACTCGGTTACGTCAGTTGCGTTTTCACCCGATGAAAATCACTTCGCCGCGGGATCATATGAATTAATACGAATATGGAATATGATCAACGATGAATATATCACGTGCGATGGTCACACACACTGGGTTCGCTCACTCGCCTTTTCTCCTGATGGAAAGCATCTTGCTTCAGGCTCCTTCGACAATACAATCCGGGTATGGAGTGTCGAAAGTGGCCTACCTGCAGCAAATCAGTTTCTTGGTCATACGAACTGGGTCGACACAGTCTGTTATTCGCCTGACGGAAAGAAGGTTGTCTCTGGATCACACGATAAAACTGTTCGTATCTGGGATGCTTCCAACGGCAGTCTACTTTCCACTTTTGAAGGTCATTCTGAGTCAGTTTACTCTGTCGCTTACTCCCTCGATGGTAAACTTATCGTCTCCGGTTCTGATGACAAAACGATACAAGTCTGGAACACTGAAACTGGCCAAGATGCGCGTGGTCTGACAACGAGCCATTCGGTCGGAATTAAATCGGTATGCTTTTCTCCCGATGGAAAGTGGGTAGTCTCTGGAACAAGAGGTAAAACTGTCTGCGTATGGAATGCATCGACTGGCATTCTCTTCTTCCAAGCTCGTGTCCCATCATCCGTCAGATCTGTCGCTGCCTTCCCTACATTTGACAATAAGCATATCAAATTTGCTTCAAGCTCCGAAGTTGGAGAAATCTATATCTGGTCTGTAAATGTCGAGTCAGGAAGAGAAGAATGGTATTTGGAAAAAAATGGATGGCTCACTGGAAGAAACAACAAGTTACTCATGTGGATTCCCCCGGATCTCCGTCACTCGCTCGTATATGGTCCACGCATTCTGAATACACGCTTTTATATGAGTTTGGATTCTTCACTTTATCGAGGTGATCAATGGACTACTTGTTTTCTCTCAAATAATGCTCTTTCTTAGTCTTTCAAATTCATTGTTTTTATTAGTAACCGTGTTTATATATTCTATCGCATTGCTCGTTTTACCGCAATTTTTGTTAATTATTTTGTCTATCTACGCTTAAATTGTTCGCTTTCTATCATTCACATAGACTGTAACTTATATCCATCACTATTTTATTTAGTCTAAGGAAGTTATACTTACACTCTTTATCTCTAAAGCTCGTTTCTCTATTTAGTCTGCCTGCGAAAGAACATACGAGTTCTCAGGTATTCCTAGTCCAGGTTGCCTCTGGAGTTTGGAGTTTTGGTAAGAAGATACGGATAGATTCACGAGTTAGTTATACAAGTAGTTGATTCAAAATACTATCTTATGTTTCTTCCTTTCTGGCTCGTATTATCGTCTTCAAAGTTCAAAGTATAGTATTACGCATTAAAATGCTTTTTTTCACTTCAGAATATAATCTCCTTAAAATACAGTTTACCATCAGCTATATATAATGTAACTACAGTGCTGCTCAGTGCCGCTTGTTTAGTGGGCTTCTTGTGGACTATGTTAACAAGCACTGCGTGTCTGAATTCAAGCTCTTCCGATAGACTCACAACCACTCAAAGGGCGAGAAAAAGAAAAACCAAAGCCGGATATGTGAGAGCGTAATTAGAGTAAGAACGAAAATTTACAACGCAGACTTGATATTCTGGAACCAGGATGTAGATTTTGATCTCTATTGGCGACATAACTGAACCCGGAGACGTCATTGGGGGCCTCTCTGGAAGAATCTTCTTTACTTCCTTGATTGTATACCACTCCGAGACTGGATCTGGGGCTCAATGACAGGTAGAGCGTAGATCTTCTGTTCGACCTGGTACGCTCTCGACGACCCTCGAAAGTGCAAGGGAAAGAGTAATTTATATACCTGGTCGTACTCATATCCTCAGCAGGTCTCTAATGTGAGCAGCCTCTAGTTGATAACGCAATGTCAGTAAAATAGAACTGTAACTTCGGGATAAGGTTGGATACCATCTAGGTCTCTAAGGAGATAATGAAAACAGGTCTCGCTGTAACAACAAGTATAATTTGAGCAACAGAATAGCCACAATTTTAATACGTAAGTGGGATACAAATCTATAGACGGATTTGGGAGATATGCAACATGATTATACAGGTGGGTATACGAGAGGACACCAGGCACCATAGGCGACATACGGTTTTTGGATATTCTCCCGCCTTAATTTGAGGATATAGCCGCGTATGTACTAGTTCCTGATGTCCTTTTGTATATCCATCTGTACTTACTAATTTCGAAATCTAATGCTAGAAATAACAGTTATTGAATCTTAGTGGGCAACACCTACTCGCCAATTTATAAGCACTTTAAAATTACCCGAATAGGGCTAGAAACTCAGAGTCGCAGGACTCCCCATTCTTACCTAACTCATACCTCCGTAGAATACTGTACGTGCGTAAGGACGAATAGTTGTTTACTAACTAGGTTTAAAGATATGCTGACAATATGACACCTACTAGATAACCGTGCTGTACTATACTGAATAGTAAACTTCTTTCAGAATCCCAGTGTACACTCTTATTTACTTCTCTTGTCTCCACTTTCAACGCGATATACCTTAGCACTTTTAGTTTCTATTCTTTCTCAAAATGACATATGGATCAACAAAGCTATCTCAATGCATTGCCACCTGTCGAAGAACTGGAGAGGATAGCTTGTTTATACAATGCTCCTACTTTAGGTTTATGTGCTGAGGTCAATGTAGATGCAGGAGAGGAGAGGCGATAGACGCCAGGGTCTTGTACATCGGGTATTCTCATATCCATCCAACTACCTTCAAGCCTTCTACTTTTGCTACTTTTGACGCGCGTCTAGATAAATGAGACTCTCAGAAGCTTGATGTAACGCAGTTTAGCGGGCATGCATGAACCTCGTATCTGAGCATCATGTACCACTTCTAGTGAGATCACAAGGTCCCCCACATTTATTTCGCGCTGCATAAATGCACATCAGATATATCACAGCTCGTGGAATTTTTGGGTAGCTATACTGTTGACTTCCGTTCCATTTTACATAATTAGCTATCATCAAGAAGTTGTTCTACCAAACACATGGCTACCACGAGGCACCCCTTCGTATAAACTTCATCTCCTACTCATATACACCTCAACTTTTTAGTCCCCTGTCCCCCTTGCTCCTTCTAGATACCCAGTGGATGTCTTGACTATGCCTTCATTCTACACCCTTCGAGGTTTGCTTTCAAATACTCTAACTATCCTTAACCATCTATCTGACTATCCTCCCCCTTCTAGTTTCTCGTTCCGATATATCTTTACCCGCCAAAGCAAGAGCGTCAGATATATACGTCAAGATCATCTATGGCGATCAAAGCTTCAGAACGAGATCAGTAAGCGATCTACCACCTACGTGGAACGAGACATTTCCGATGTACGTCTAACACTTAATCCCTCTATTATCATCACGAAAACTGACTCCATTGCATAATTTAGCACGTGTTCGGACAACGGGACCAGGATTGCGATTGAGTTGAAGAGGGAATCTTTTTTCGGAAATAGGCGAATTGGGTATAGAGAATGTGTACTGAGTGACCTGCTTACTGAGGACAAGAACAACGAAGGTATAACATCTAGTAGAATCTATGCTCATTTGAACACTGATAAACGAAAAATAGATATTGCTATTTCCCTACAATCAAAGTCTAGATCACAGCACTCCATCTTCTTACGTCTTCGATCATCCGACGAAACGAAGAATGCTGAGATAACTCTCATTAATCTTGCTCGAGTCCTCCTTGACATCGAATTCGCTTATCACGACGATCTTGCGGAGGACGTTAACATAATTTTTGATACGGCAAAGCGCGTAGCAGAGAGTAATGCATGCCAATCGCTGGTGGAGCTGGGTTATACTATCACTGCATTTGTCGATTTTGGAGGTAGCATAGCAGATGTGAGTAACCTTTAAGTTATTACTGTCCTTGGTTTTCATGTTGACTGAGTCGTTTATAGGCTAGCCCATATCTGAAAGTAGCGTGGTCCATAACAACAGCATTCTTGAATGTGAGTTCGCGTACAGCATCACATTTTTACTTTGATTTAAATAGTCCCTCTAGATTATCGCTACTCAGATCAATACTGATAAACGGATCAGGGATCTCGTGAAGAGTCTCATGGGGTTATTCTCGGTCATTAAGGACACTTCTGTTTTCAATAACCCATCTGATTCCTTACGATTAATCATCACCAACCTCCTCGAGTTTATCACACAGTGCAGCACTTTTCTCCAAGACTACACGCGAAAGGGCTTTATAAGTGAGTTGATTGTTAGTACTTGCTACCTCATGCGTTGATTGGATGGTACTATCAGTCCGAGCGATCCTTCAGAATAAAAAAGCTGCAATAGAGGATCTTGAAACTAGATTAGCAAACTTGAAAGCAGACTTGATATCGGCATTTGAGAGGCAGGGTACTATTGAGGTGGAGATAAGAGCACTCAGAGAAGGTGAGCTTAGATCTAGGACATTTTCAATGTCGACTCATGATTTTACTTGTGACAGAGCTAGAAAAGAAACTGAAACCAAAGCATGAGGGCGGGCGTGAGCGTCGAAGATGTTTGGAAGGAACACGGACAGAGTTGTTAGGAGAGGTAGAGAGATGGGCACGAGACAAAAGTGCGCCGAACGTACTCTTCATTCTCGGCAACGCCGGTACGGGGAAGAGTACGATCGCCACAACAGTTGCGGAATCATGTCGAGATGCCCGGCTTGGCTCACATCAGTATTTTGTACGAGGAAAAAGCGACCCCGCTTTCATCTTCCGAACTATTGCATATGGCCTAGCGAAACAAGACCAGGCTGTTGCAGAGGCTATCAAAGCGCAACTTGTTGATAACGATCTTGAATCGGTCACACCAGATAAGGCATTCGAGGTCTTATTGTACGAGCCACTCCACGCGGTGGTAAAGAAGTCAGGGATGAAAACCAATGTTCTTACTGTTCTTGACGCGTTGGACGAATGTGGAAATAGGGAGTCCCGAGGACCGTATATTAGAATAATCAAGGAAAAACTGCAGACATTGCCTCCCAACTACCGTTTTCTTATCACCAGTCGACCAGAAGAGGATATCGCTTCATCGTTGGAGCTAGAACAACTGGGAATACGCAACAGATGGCTAGATCACACCTCGAACGATGCCAAAAAAGACATTCTGATGTATATTGATACTGAACTAGGGAGATTGAGGAAGACTGGTAGGATAGTAGTAGAGCCGGACTGGCCATGGGAAGAGAGTATGAATATACTAGGCAGTGCTGCAGGTGGACTGTTCATATGGGCCTCAACCGCTGTGAGGTTGATCGAGAGTAAGAGAGGGAATATGGGAGGAGAGCTGAAGCGTTTAGTCAATACCAAATCATTATCACTGGGTGAATTGTACGCGACGGCATTTGAGGAATCGCTTAGCTGGGACGAAGATATGAAGAGGGATTTCTCGAAAATATTTTCGTTGATCATGTTCGGGAAGGACCAACTATCAGAAACAGAAATCAACGAATTGTTAGGACTTGATTATGGGAAGACAAGAGGTATTCTCAACTCACTACGTTCCTTAGTTGCATTCGAGCCTAGCCGACCTGTTCGTTTGTACCATACTTCACTATACGACTACTTGATTTCGGAAGTAGCGCGTGGAAAGGCGTGGTATATTGACGAAGAAAAAGAAAAGTCGCATATATCGCAGCGATGTTTCAAGGTGATGGAGATTCTTCGGTTCAATATATGTAATCTGGAGACATCATACAGGCCGAACAAGGACGTTCCTGGACTTGAGGAGCGAGTAAAAGACAACATCTCTGCCTCGTTACTATATGCCTGTCGCCATTGGGCTTCTCATCTGCGGGAGGTCCCTTATTCTGAGAATCTATGCAATCAGCTTGAATATTTCGCACATAACCGACTGCTGTATTGGGTCGAGGTCCTCAGCCTGACAGGCTCGGTATACGGTTTCCTTCTGCAATCTCTCGAGAGTGCCATCACCTGGATAGGAGTAAGTGTTGCTGGACTGAATCACGGCTTAAACTGATACCTATGCAGGACAAACACTCGCGACTGACTGCATTTCTCCTAGATGCCCAAGAACAGCTCCTCAGATTCATCGAACCCATCTCCCAAAGTATCCCCCATTTGTATATGTCATTTCCCCCATTAATGAAGGAGGACTCCATCGTCGCAAAGCACTACGCTAAGCAAGCGCAATCACTGACACGGGTCGAGTATGTTGGAAACAAGCCTCGGATGGCATGTACCAGGCAAATAGATGTTGGCAGTGAGGTCTATTCTATTTCATACTCGCCTGATGGTGAACGGATTGCATCGGGATCAGGCGAAGGTGTGATTGAGATATGGGATGTGGTGAGTGGCAGACGACTCCTTGGCCCACTTAAAGGACATTCGGACAGAGTCACGAGTGTTGCGCACTCTGCAGATGGGAAATATATTGCGTCGGGGTCTGAGGACAAGACAGTGCGGGTATGGAATGCGGTCACTGGTGAGAGTGTTTATGGTCCACTTACTGGCCATTCAGACAGGATTACTTCTGTCGCGTTTTCTGGTGATGGAAAGCTCATAGCATCGGGTTCTGATGATATAACTGTAAGACTGTGGGATGCTAAGAGTAATGGTGCACCAGTCGGAGAGCCGTTGAGAGAGCATTCAAGTGAGGTGGAATGTGTCGTATTCTCGCCCAATAAGCGTTACCTCGCGTCAGGATCATGGGATGGAACTATCATTGTCTGGGAAGCAGAAAGCAGAAAGATGATCTCCGACCCATTCAAAGGCCACTCGGACAAAGTCAGCTCCCTGTCATTTTCTCCAAACAGCGAGCGAATTGCATCAGGGTCTTGGGATTGCAGAATTCATATATGGGAGGTATCGAGTGGCAGAGTTTTGCGTACATTATCTGGAGACGGAATGATAGGAGTAAACTCGGTTGCGTTCTCTAGTGACGGCAAACATATTTTGTCGGGATCTTTTGACGGCATAGTAAGACTGTGGAATGCAAAAAACAGCAATGCTCCTCCGAAAAGATTCGAAGGCCATACATACGCTGTTATGTCTGTCTCATTCGCACCTGATTGTAAGCACTTTGCCTCCGCGTCAAGGGATAGGACGATCCGAGTCTGGGACGTAGAAAGAGGAGTGACACTAGCAGAATTAGAGTTTAAGGGACAAACAGGTGGAATACTTGCGATTGCGATTTCACCGAAAACAGGAAATTATCTTGTCTCCGGCTCGTTGGATCGCACAGTGTGTGTGTGGGATACGGAGAGCGGAGATTTAATAAAAGGTCCTTTAGAACAACAGTCTCAGTCTGGTTCGGTACTGTCAGTTGCGTTTTCACCGGATGAAAATCACTTCGCTTCGGGATCCCCTGACGGAGTGATACGAATATGGAATATGATCGACGATGAGTTTATCACATGCAACGGTCACACTAGCTGGGTTCGCTCAGTCGCCTTTTCTCCTGATGGAGAGCATCTGGCCTCAGGTTCAGACGACAAGTCAATCCGAGTCTGGAGTGTTGAGAGTGGTTCAATGGAAGCAGAACCACTCATTGGTCATACGAGCGCTGTCTTCTCTGTCTGTTATTCTCCCGACGGAAAGAAGATTGTCTCCGGATCAGACGATAATACTGTCCGTATCTGGAATGTTTCCAATCGCAGTCTACTTTCCACTTTTGAATGTCATTCTAGCTGGGTTAAATCTGTCAATTACTCTCCGGATGGATCATATTTTGTCTCTGCATCTGATGACAGAACAATACGAGTCTGGAACACTGAAACCGGCCAAGCAGCGTATGATCCATTAACAAGTCATACGAACAGTGTTTACTCTGTGTGCTTTTCTCCTGATGGAAAGTGGATAATCTCCGGCTCTGCTGATCAAACCATCTGCATATGGAACGTGTCGACGGGCGTTCTCTTCTTTCAATCTCGTGTTGCATCGCCTGTCAACTCTATCGCTGTCTTCCCTACGTGTGTTAGTGGATATATCAAATTTGCCTCAAGCTCCTTTGATGGAACAATCCACATTTGGTCTGTACATATCGAGGCAGAAGGAAAGAAATGGCGTCTGGAAGATGATGGTTGGCTAACGGAAAACAACAGCAAATATCTGATATGGATTCCCCCAGACCTTCGTCATTCACTGGTCCATGGGCCGTGCATTCGCACACTAAATACACGATTTTCAACAAAATTGTATCTTTCAGCCAATCAAGGAGACCAGTGGACTGCTTGTTTTCCTTCTCCTGATCTATGCATCTAATAATATCCTTCCTTAATCTTACGAGTTTATCCGCATCACTATCTATTATCATACCATGTTTTCTTAACCTACACTTTTGTACTTGCGTCATTTTTTGTTTTAGTACTGGAATAGCATCAATCATGATACCAATGTATACAGGTACTCTTTCTATTAGCCTCTTCCACGATTGCACTTAATGTCCTTCTCTTTGTGTCTCTACTAGCCCTTTCGTCATTCAATTGGTCCGCACTTATACATTAATACTTCTCAGGAGAACTCGAATCTGAGTAGTCTATAGCTCGTCTCGCGAGTGATTGAATGATATATTGTAAGCTGACGCTATGCATGGTCGTATAAACCTTATCACTCTTTATCATCTCACATCCTTTTTACCCGTCATAAGAAAAGTTCAAATAACTATTCATATATCTTATCAACCTCTTTACGTGCTTTCTTTCTTTATCACTAACTTCACTCGCACTCTCAGAGTGTGTTAGCAACTTGATATAAGCTTTCTACGCTTCACTGCTACTACTCGAGGAGAGTTTTATATCCATTGATTTGTGTGCCTTGATTACTGCGTGGTCCAAGATCAAGGCTGCTTGATTCAATTTCACGTGAGACAGATGACAATGAAAGAAAGCCAGAAATGGAAAATGTTGAAATATATCTGACATTACTAGTGCATCCATCATAGTTATCGGTCTGTATGGGAGAGCTGAAGCGTTTTGTCAACACTGAATCATTATCAATTAGTGAATTGTACACGACGACATTCGAGGGCTCACTTGATTGCGGTGAAGATATGAAAAGGGATTAATTTCGTTGATCATGTCCGGGAAGGAGCAATGATCAGACACGGAATCGCATTTTCTCCTGACGGTATGCATCTTGCTTCAGGCTCTGAAGACGAGTCAATTCATGTAAGGAATGTTGAAAGTGGTTCGCTGGCAACAAAACCCTTCATTGGGCACACAGGTGGTGTCTACTCAGTTTCTTATTCTCCCGACTGAAGGAAGATTGACTCTGAATCAGCCGATAAAACTGTTCGTAGTTGAGATGCTTCCAATGGTGACCCACTTTCTACCTTTGATGTACATCCTGGTCATGTCTACTCTAACACTCACTCCAAAGATGGGCTATATGCTGTCTTGGGATATAAAGACAAAACGATACGAGTTTAAAACATTGAAACTGGCCAAGCTGCGTATATCCCATCGACAGACCATGCTATCAGAATTGATTCAGTGTACTTTTCCTTCGATGGAAGTTGGATAATCTCCGGTATAAGAGACAAAACTGTCTGTGTATGGAACGCGTCGACTGGCGTTCTCTTCTTTCAATCCCGTGTTTCATCAAAAGTCAATTGTGTCGCATCCTTCTCTTCGTCTGACAATAAGCATATCAATTTCTCTTCGAGCTTTGAAGATGGAGCAATCCATTTTTGGTCAGTAGATGTCGAATCAGGAGGAGAAGAATGGCGTCTTGAAGATAATGGATGGCTCACTGGAAGAAACAAGAAGTTACACATGTGGATTCCCCAGATCTCCGTCACTCCACCGCAATTCTATCAAGTACTTTGACTATCTACGCTTATCTTGTTCGCTTACTATCATACACAGATTATTACTCACACCCATCACTATCTCACTGACGCCAAGTAAATCAACCTTATCTTCTTTACGTTTTTAAAGATCTATTCTCTATTTAGTTTGTCTACAAAAGCACATATTTTACTATGTAAAATCACCTTCTTAAAGTACAGCTCACTAGTTTGAGGACACATTCGCATTATACTAGTGCCTGATGTCCTTTCGTATATCTATCCGTACTTACTAGTCTCGAAATCACATACTGAAAATATTAGTTATTGAAACTTGAAAATCAACACCTAACCGCCAATTTATAGGCACTTAATAATTACCTAAATAGGGGCCAGAAACTCAGATTCGCAGGACTCCTCATTCTTACTTAACTCATAACTCCGTGGAATACTGTACGTGCAAGTGGATGAACAATTGTTTACCAGCCACGCTTATAGATATACTGATATATTAGTCCCTACTAGCTCACCATACCATACTAATTAGTGGAAAATTTCTTCGTGTCCAGTCTTATTAACTCCTCTTGTCTCCACTCTTAACGTGATATACCTTAGAATTTTTAGTTTATAGTCTCTAAAAATTCAATACCAGCTTACTATAAGTTCTCTACGCTTCCCCGTTGCTTCTCCAGGTGCTCGATAACCATTGGTTTGCATCCTCTTTTTGTTGAGAGTCCAAGATCGACATTGATTGATACATTTATGCTGGCTGATTCGAACCTATTGATAATATACTTCTCGAAAGTCATGATATTTTTTTAAAATTTATCAGCTTTTTCGGCTCTTATAGCTCGTAAAAATAGTAACTTTTAACACGTTACACAAGATATAACGTCATTGAAAAAGATATATCAAAGTTTTGTAGATCGTTGCTACTCGAAAAATATCAATAAGTGGATTAGGCAAATTGTAAAAATTACTATGTTCTTGTTCTCTGTCAACAAAAATAATTCCATTTCCAACAGTCTATCTAATTCTTTCCATTTTATCATCATCAATCTACTTGAGTGTAGCATCCCTTACAAGACAATGAACGAAGGATTTTCATAAGTGAGTTAGATAAAAAGGAGACTTAGATCACATGTTGACTGGACGGTATTCTTAGTCTGTGAGGTTTTGCAGAATAGGAAGGCCACAATAGTTGGTTTGGAGGGTTCTAAGATAAGTTTGACTAAGGACTAAATTAACTTCTGAGAGACAGAATATCATTGGGGCACAACTAAGGACACCCCGAGAAGGTGGGCTTGGGACATCGACATAGCCCATCCATAAAGTTGCTACAGAGTTGGAAAAGAAACAGAAGCCAGGGAATGAGGATGGACACGAGTGTTAGAGATTTCTGGAGGGAATATGAACAGAGCTGCTTGGAGAAGTAGAGGAATGAGTGGAGGGCAGGAGTATGCCGAATGCACTCATCATTCTTGGTCATGCTAGTACCGGAAAGTTTAATGCTACAGCAGTCGCCAAAACGTGTCAAATCAGTCTGTATGGTTCACACAAGTAGAATAACTCTTTCTCAATTCATTATCAGAGCCATTAATCTTACTCGTATCTCAAGGCTAGTTGGAAGGGCCAGTTCAAATCGAAATAGCTTCTTAAAAATGCGAGAAGATTCACTAACAGACTGGCTCTAAAGCTTCTAGCCGTCAATGATCTACCACCTCAGATATCCGTGTTTTTACCTCTATCCGCCAGTTTTAATGGTTCTACAAGACTGCCAGCTGAGGATCATGATACCAGAGGTGAATCCATGATTAATGTTTGACATCCTGCTCTATCTCTCATGCTGCAGAAACACGTTTAAGAAAATCTCAAGGGGTGAAGAGGGGAAACTATAACATTTGTTGCCCTCTTGTATGTGGATGTACTCTCCTTTGAATACCAGTTATAGATAACGCTCTTTTCAAGACTACCATCAAAGATCTTCCAAAACAGGCTCAATTTGAATGCGTCCAACTGTGATTTGATCTAAAGCACCTTTTGATCCCGTGCTGTTTCTATATTTACCATCACCGGTGCTTTCCATTGGACAGCCTTGAGGCAGAGTTGATATCATTGAGGCCAGCCTTCTTTTTCTCCCTGGGCTCAACCCTCTACCCTTCGCACTCTGAAGCTATACTTAACCACACAAGCAGGCCAGCAGGCCAGAGTACGCCATGACATCGTATTACACCCTTCGAGGTAAGTCACGAGTGCTCAAGATAATCTTTCTTTAGCTGATTTTCCTTCAACTAGTATCACGATCGGACGTAACTGTTCCCGAAAAATCAAAAACACCAGAGCTATACGTTAAGATCTCGTTTGGAGACGAGAGCTGTAGAACAAGCTCTGTAAATAGATTACCGCCCGAGTGGAATGAGACTTTCCCAATGTATGATATCAGATCATCTGTTCATCTCAATTTTTGAAGCTAAAGATGACTTATTGTGAACAAGTGCTTGTACATGCTCGGACACCAAGAACAAAACCACAATTAAGCTGATGAAGGAGGGTTTGATAGATACTAGTATTGGAAGTAAAGAATGCTCATTGGAAGAAATACTAAGGGAGAACGGTGAAGGTAAGAGCAATATATTAGTTTCTTCTCACAGACGTTAGCTGAGGCATACAGATGTCCGCATCCCTCTACAATCAAAGTCAGGATCATATGCAATATTTCTATGTCTTCGACCATCGAACAAGATGAAGAATGCAGAGTTGACTCTCATGAATCTCGCTCATGTCCTCTTTGACGTTCATCCTTCCAAACATGACTTTGCGGATAACGTCAACGCCATATTTGACATGGCAAAGAGCGCGGTAAAAAGCGACGCATGCCAATCACTAGTGAATATTGGCTATAAAATCATTGCTTTCGTTGAGCTCGGTGACAGTATAGCCGACGTGAGTAACTTTCAAGTTGATTACTACAATACGATGTTGACGAGATCATATACAGGCTAGTCCATATCTGAAGCTAACATGGTGCATGACGACAGCATTTTTGAAAGTAAGCTTTTTGTTGAAACTCAATCAGTTAGACCTGATTCTTGAAGATCATCGCTACTCAAACAAAAACCGACAAACGAGTCAAGGATCTTGTAAAAGACCTGATGAATTTGTTATTGATCAACATGGAAACCTCCATCTTTGCAAACCCATCCGAGTCCTTACTTTCAGTGATGACCGAGCTTCTCGTATTCATCACTCAATGCAGCACCCTTCTCCAAGACTATGCACGAAAGGGTTTTATAGGTGAGATAGATAAGAGTGTGACCTACCTCACGTGCTGATTAGATGGTGTTCTTAGTCCGTGCGATATTGCAGAACAAGAAAGCCGCAATAGATGACTTGGAGAATACGCTAGACAGTCTGAAAGTGGATCTAGAATCGGCATTTAAGAGGCAGGGCATCATTGAGGAGCAAATAAGGGAACTCAGAAAAGGTAAATTTAGATCTAAGACACCAACACCATCCGCTTACAATCATACTTGATACAGAGTTAAAAGAGAAACTGAAACCAAAGCACGAGGGTAAACCTGATCGCCATTCCTGCCTGAGAGGAACACGTGTGGAGGTCTTGAAGGAAATAGAGGAGTGGATACAAGATACGAATGCTCCTAATGTCTTCTTTATCCTTGGACGTGCTGGAACAGGCAAGAGTACGATCGCTACGACAATCGCAGAGAAGTTTCAAAGGAAGGGCCAACTCGGTTCGCACCAATACTTTCTGAGGGACAAAAGCGATCCTGCATATATTTTCCGTACTATCGCATACGATCTAGCTCGCCGATGCCAAGCAACTGCCGAAGCTATCAACTCTCAGCTTGATGCGAATGAAGTAACCTCTGCTACACCAGAGAGGGCTTTCGAGATCTTGCTATTCGACCCTATTCAAGCCATCTCAAATTCAAAAGAAGATGGTAACATTCTCATCGTTCTCGATGCCCTGGACGAGTGCGGAAGCAGAGAGACGCGGGAGCCATATATCAGACTGATAAAGGAGAAACTGCAGACGCTACCCCTCAACTACCGCTTTCTCATCACCAGTAGGCCTGAGGAGGACATTATCTCACCCAGTGAACTCGAGCGACTACGACTATGCCACATGGATCTCGACTACGAGTCAGACAACGCTAAGAGTGATGTCCTAAAGTACATCCAAACCAAACTTGGGGACTTGAAATCAAGGGGCAGGATAAAAGAGGACCCAAGCTGTCCATGGGATGAAAGTATGAAGACCTTGGGCAATGCCGCAGGTGGGCTGTTTATATGGGCGGCAACGGCTGTGAGACTTATTGAGAACAAGAAACAAAATAAGCTTGATGAACTGAAGCGACTGGTGGACCAGAAATCGTTATCGCTCGACCATTTGTACGCGACTGTACTCAAAGACTCTCTTGATTGGAACGATGGAACAAGAAGAGACTTCCCGAGAGTATTTTCGCTGGTTCTGTTTGGCAAGGAGCAGCTAACAACCACGTCTATCGATACGTTGATGGGACTCGATGATGGAACTACACAAAACACTCTCGAATGTCTGCGTTCGTTAGTCGCGTTCGGGGCTAACGAACCAGTTCGCTTGTATCATACCTCGCTATACGATTACCTTACTTCGGATGGAGCGCAGGAAAAGTCTTGGTTTATTGAGGAGAATAAAGGGAAGTTGTATATTGCGAAGCGATGCTTCAAGGTGATGGAAGAGCTTCATCTTAATATGGGTAATCTGGAGACGTCCTACCGGCTGAACAAGGACGTACCTGGACTGGAGCGGCGAGTAAAAATAAACATTTCTGCCTCGTTACTATATGCCTGTCGCCATTGGGCTACCCATCTGCGAGAGGCCCCATACTCGGAGGATCTGTACAAACAGCTTGAATCATTCGCGAAAAATCGGTTACTATTTTGGGTCGAGGTCCTCAGCCTCACAGGCTCGTTATACGATTACCTTCTGCAATCTCTTGAGAACGCCATCACCTGGATAGGAGTAAGTGATTCTTGATTAAACCATGGTTTTTACTGATATCTATATAGAACAAGAACGCACAACTATCTGCATTTCTCCAGGATGCCCATGATCAACTCCTAAGATTCATCGAGCCTATCTCCCAGAGTAGCCCTCATTTGTATATGTCATTCCTCCCTTTGATGAAGGAGGACTCCCTCGTCGCTGAACACTACGCTAAGCAGGCAAAATCACTGACACGGGTCGAGTATGTTGGCGACAAGCCCCGTATGGCATGCACCAGGCAAATATATGTTGGCAGTTCGGTCCGTTCTATCTCATACTCGTCGGATGGTAAACGAATTGCATCGGGATCAAGCGAAGGTGTTGTTGAGATATGGGATGCGGTGAGTGGCAGACGACTCCTCGGCCCACTTCAGGGACATTCAAAAGGAGTCACGAGTGTTGCGTACTCTGGAGATGGGAGATATATTGCGTCGGGGTCTTATGATAAGACAGTGCGGGTATGGAATGCGGTCACTGGAGAGAGTGCTTATTATGGTCCACTTACTGGCCATTCAGAGTTGGTCAATTCCGTTGCGTTTTCTAGAGACGGGAAACACATAGCATCGAGTTCTGATGATATGACTGTTAGGCTGTGGGATGCTGAGAGTGGTGCACCAGTCGGAGAGCCGTTGAGAGAGCATACAAGTGGGGTGGGATGTGTTATGTTCTCAGTCGATGGGTGCTACCTCGCGTCAGGGTCAAAGGATGGAACTATCATTGTCAGAGAGGTACAAAGCAGAGATATGATCTCCAACCCATTCAAAGGCCACTCAAACGGAGTCAACTCCCTGTCATTTTCTCCAGACAGCGAGCGAATTGCATCAGGGTCATGGGATGGTGCTATTCATATATGGGAGGTGTCGAGTGGCAATGTATTACGTACATTCTCTGGAGACGGAATGATAGGAGTAAACTCGGATGTGTATTCTGGTGACGGCAAACATATTTTGTCGGGAACTGACGATAGCATAGTAAGGATGTGGAATGCAGAAGACAGCGATGCTCCTCCAAAAAGTTTCGAAGGCCATACTCAGTGGGTTTGGTCTGTCTCATTCGCACCTGACTGTAAGCACTTTGCCTCCGCGTCAGAAGATGGGACGATCAAAGTCTGGAACGTTGAAAAAGGTGTGACACTAGCAGACGTAGATTTTAGGGGACAAGCGAATGCAATACTTGCGATTGAAATTTCACCGAAAACAGGAAAGTTTCTTGTCTCCAGCTCAATTGATGGCACAGTCTGTGTGTGGAATACGGAGAGCGGTGACTTGATCAAAGGTCCTTTAGAACAATCTGGTGCGGTACTGTCTGTTGCGTTTTCATCTAATGAAAATCACGTCGCTTCGGGATCATCTGACAAATCAATACGAATATGGAATATGATCGACGATGAATTTATCACATGCATCGGTCACACTAACTATGTTCGCTCACTCGCTTTTTCCCCTGATGGAAAGCATCTTGCCTCAGGCTCTGACGACAAGTCAATCCGAGTGTGGAGTGTTGAGAGTGGCTCATTGGAAGCAGAACCACTCATTGGTCATACGAGCGCTGTCTCCTCAGTCTGTTATTCTCCCGACGGAAAGAAGATTGTCTCTGGATCACACGATAAAACTGTCCGTATCTGGAATGTTTCCAATAACAGTCTACTTTTCACTTTTAGGGGTCATTCTGATCGGGTCACCTCTGTCACCTACTCCCCTGACGGATCATATGTTGTCTCTGCATCTGACGACAACACAATACGAGTCCGTAACACCGAAACTAGTCAAGCAGTGTATAAAATTATAACATGCCATGTGAACAGAGTTTACTCCGTGTGCTTTTCTCTTGATGGAAAGTGGATAATCTCCGGCTCTGCTGATAAAACTATCTGCATATGGAACGTGTTGATGGGCGTTCTCTTCTTTCAGTCCCGTGTTTCATCGGAAGTCAACTCTATCGCTGCCTTCCCGACGTTTGACAATAAACATATTGCGTTTGCCTCAGGCTCTGATGATGGAGTAATCCATATCTGGTCTGTAAATATCGAGTCAGAAGGAGAAAAATGGTGTCTCAAACATGATGGATGGCTTACCGGAAGAAACGGTAACTTGCTTATGTGGATTCCCCCAGATCTCCGTCGCTCCCTCGTATATGGTCCACGCACCCTGAACTCACGCTTCTCAACCAGTTTGGATGCTTCACTCTATCGAGGTGATCAATGGACTGCTTGTTTACCCTCAAATATTGCTCTTGATTAGTGTTTCAAATTCATTATTGATAACAGAAACCATACTTATCTAATTCATTGCAATTCTGTTGAGTACTTTCTCTATCTACACTTATTTTTCTCGACTACTATCATACACTTAGACTGCGACTAATAGTTATCACTATTTCACTGACTCTAAGGAAGCCTTCTTTATACTCTCTACGTCTCAAATCTCTTATTCACTTAGTTTGTCTTCGAAAGTGCATACGAGTTTTCAAATATTCCCAGTCCAGGTCGCCTTTGAAAGGGGCTTGGAATTTTGGTAAGACGATACAGATATATTTACTATTTAGTCATACGTGCAGTTATCTCCAAACTACTATCTTATGTCTCCTCTTTTCCGTCTCGCATTATCGTCTTCAAAATTTAATACTACACTATTCTAATGCTTCGTTTTTTTACTACGTAAAATCACCTTCTTAAAAGTACAGCTCTCTATTAGGTATACAAAATGCAACCATAGCTCCTTCCCCTTGCCACTTGCTTAGTGAGTTTCTTATGGATTTATGTGGAACGAGGACTGCGTGCCCAAGTTCCAGCACTTCTATTAATCTCACAACTAATGAAACGGTGGGAAAACAATATAAAACAAACAAACAAAGTTATCGGTTATGGGAGAGCAGAGTCAGGGTAAGAACGAGAAACGCAACAAGAAAGCGGGATAGACTTAAAGCTTCAAAACCAGGATGTGAACTTGGATTTTAAATGGCAACGTGACTGAACTCGGAGAGGTCTGTGGAGCCCCCGGGAAGAGTTTTCTTTATTCCCTTGATTGTCTACTGTTCATAAAATCGGGTTGGCTTGAGCTAGGGTAGAGCGCATCACTTCTGCTGGATCCGGTGCGCTCTCGACAGCCCTTAAAAGACCAAGACAGTGGATAATTTTTATACTTAGTCATACTCATAACCGCAGCAAGTCTCCAAGGTATACAACCTTTAGCTTATAGATAAGGAAAGTCAGCAGAATAGATCTGTAACTTCGGGTCATTATGAAAGATAGTAAAAACAGGTGTAAGGCCAGCTAAGTGTTTGGACGGTCGTAGTGCATTAATAATGCACTTTCTAACTCGCCCGAGAGGTCCATTGCTACTACTTGGCCGCGCGCATGAATCATTTCTCTTACTACTTAGCTTCACTTTCTACTCTTACTCAAAGATAGGGTTCGTTTATATGGCCCACTCGCTTCTGATAGCTTAAAACTTTTGTCCAGTGGCATATAGCTACCTGGAAACCATGCTTTCCTTATTATCTATCCTTTATCTCGCGTTTTGATATATAAGCCTCTAGACTTGGGGACGTAGTAGATAAGTTTTTTCCCCGAGTTTAGTTAATTCCCTCTTGATCTATTCACCCTCTCTCTAAACGTAGCTCTCTGATAGTCGCCTGTGCTCTTTATCTACTGCTCTGCTGCTTCTCTGACCATACTGCAAGTAGGCTTTGATAGATAATTGAAAGTAAAGAATAGTCATCGGAAGAGGTACACAGGGAGGTAAGTGTAAGAACATTCTGGTATTTCATGTCACAAATGATAATGGAGGTAAAAACAATGTTTTCATTTTCTTCTACAATTAGTGTTTGGGTCACAGTCACTATTTGTATGCCTTCGACCATTGTATAAACAAGAAGATGAATAACGTTGAGCTGAATCTTGTCAATATTGCTCACGTTCTTCTGGATATCTATCCTTCCAGTCATGATAACTCTTTGGAGAACGGGGACACATGTTACAGCGTGTAGCAAAGAGAAAGACATGCAAATCTGGGCTATACTATTCCTGCCTTTGTCGAATTCGGAGATAGCATAGCAGATGCAAGTACCTTCAAGCCATCCATCGTCCTTCATCATATGTTAACAAGGAAATTTCCAGGCAAGCCCCTATTTGAAGGAAACGTAACGCATAACTATTGAATTCTTAAGTGTGAGCGTCCCAAGCCCAGGAGGTAGCAAAGACCATCAACGAACAAAACTAACAACATTGATCTTGACTCTACTACACCATAAAAGGTATTTGAGGTCTTGCTTGTAAAGAATGAAGAGGTGAAATCTAATGTTCTTACCGTCCTTGACCGGATGAGCTTGGAAGTAAAGAGACTCGAAAGCAATATAATAGACTGAACATGGAGAAACTCAGCTGAGTCAGAACACACCTACAACCATCTTTCGAATGTGTGCGATTGATTCCTTCAATCCATTGAACCTATCTCACAAAGGAGTACGTATACATGACGTCTCTCCCGTTGATGAGAGAGGATCTGATTGCAGCTCAAGTGGAGTCACTCGAAGATATCTAGAAAGGCCAGTCCAGAGAACGATAGCAACAAATAAGTGTGAGAAGAATATTCCCATCTAAGATTTATAACGAGATGTGTGTTGTTAGGGTTTACAGTGATGATGTAACAATCACCACTCAGGCTGTTCTAGCCTCAGGGTATCTGATTCTATTTGATCCAGATCACCGTGCTCCCACACTTTTCTATTTTTCTTATCAACTTTGATCCCATCAACTGCCTTGAGGCCAGTTTATTGTTCATCCTTCTCCCTCAAGGCTCTGCCATCAACCCTCTCCATACCCTAACTTTGTCTTCCCCTACTCAAAGTCAAGATCGATCCATAATTAAGACCATGTCTTCGTACTATACCCTTCAAGGTTCGTTTTTGTAAGCTACGAGACGATAGATCATGATCAACTAATCACCTTTCGTAGTATTACATTCCGACATGACCGTTCCCGATAAATCAAAAGCTCCAAATCTATATGTTAAAATTTCATACGGAGACCAAACCCTTAGAACAAATTCAGTTAACGAATTACCTCCTCAATGGGTTGAGACTTTCCCGATGTGCGTATGATAGCAATTACTATGAAATTCCCTAGAAACTCATATTTCCCTTTCCCAACAAGAACGTGTTCGGACATAGCGACTCCGTTAACTATAAAGTTAAAGAGGGAAGGTACTATTAATAAAGATATTGGGCATGCGAAGTGTACTGTTAAAGAACTTTTGAAGGAGAATGGAGAAGGTAATAAATACACTGTGTTTCTCCGCCACACAAAAGCTCATATGTCAACAAATAGATGTTCATATCACACTACAATCGCAGGATGATTCAAAACCTTCAGTCGCATTGTGCCTCCGACCATCGGATAGAATGAAGAATGCTGAAATAACTCTCATGAATCTGGCTCATACCCTCCTTGGGGTTCACCCCTCTAGTGATAGCAGCTTAGCTGAGAAAGTTACAACAATATTCAATGCGGCAAAGCGCATAGCTGAAAGCAAGGTGTTTCAATCATTGGTGGAAGTAGGTTATTCCATCACTGCTTTTGTTGAGTTCGGTGACAGTATAGCAGAAGTGCGTATTTTGATGTTGATTATTGGCTATAATCTAACGTTGGTTGAATCATGTGTAGGTAAGCCCATACCTGAAGTTAGTATGGTGCATAACGACGGCGTTCATAAAAGTAAGTCCTTTAGTGGGTCGTATTGAAATAAAAAACTTAGTTCTTGCAGATCATCGCTGAACAACCCAGAACTGACAAGCGAGTTAAGGATCTTGTGAAGAGCCTAGTAAATCTGTTCCTGATAATCAAGGAAACTTCCATTTTCGCAAACCCATCTGGATCCTTGCTTTCGATTTTGACCGAGCTCTTCGAATTCATTACACAATGCAGCACCCTTCTTCAAGACTATGCGCGGAGGAATTTTGTAGGTGAGTTAGGTACGAGTGTGACATGGCTCGTAGGTTGATTGGATGATATTTCTAGTACGCGCTCTTTTGCAGAACAAGAAAGCCGCAATAGAAGACTTGGAGGGTACACTAACAAGTTTGAAGACTGATATGATATCGGCCTTTGAGAGGCAGGGTATCATTGAGGCACAAATTAGGGCACTTAAAATGGGTAAGCTTAGAACTTGAGGACCTAGTGATACGATGTTTATCTAGTTACTTACTTCAGAGTTGGAAAAGAAGCTGCAACCAAAGCATGAGAGTGGTCGTGATCGTCAAAGATGTCTAGAAGGAACACGCATAGAGCTATTAAAAGAAGTAGAGGAGTGGGTACAAGATACAAATGTACCTAATGTTTTCTTCGTTCTTGGACGTGCTGGAACAGGCAAGAGTACGATCGCTACGACGATTGCAGAAGTTTTTCAAAGGAAGGGTCAACTTGGCTCACATCTATACTTTCTGAGGGACAAAAGCGACCCGGAGTTTATCCTTCGTACTATTGCATTCGATTTAGCCAACCGAGGTCAAGCAACTGCCGAAGCCATCAAGGCACAGCTTGATGCAAATGATATAACCTCTGTTACACCAGAAAGGGCCTTCGAGATCTTGCTATTCGACCCGCTTCATGCGATAACAGAAGAAGGGAAGAAAGAGGACAACATTCTCATAGTCCTCGATGCTCTGGACGAGTGCGGGAACAGAGAGACACGAAAGCCATATATCAGACTGATTAAGGAGAAACTGCAGACGCTACCCCCAACTACCGCTTTCTTATCACTAGTCGACCAGAGGAGGATATTGTTTCAGAATCGGAGCTCGAACAACTGATGACACGCCACATACATTTGGATCACGAGTCAAACAATGCCAAGGGGGACGTCCTAAAGTACATCCAAACTAGATTTGGGGACCTAAAAGCAAAAGGTAGAATAATAGTAGACCCTAGCTGGCCATGGGACGAAAGTATGAAGGCCTTGGGCGATGCCGCGGGTGGGCTGTTTATATGGGCGGCAACAGCTGTGCGACTCATCGAAAGCAAAAAACAAAATAAGGCAGGTGAACTGAAGCGACTGGTGAACCGAAAATCGTTATCGCTCGACCATTTGTACGCGACTGCACTTGAAAATTCTCTTGATTGGGATGATGGGACGAGAAGGGACTTCCGAGAGTGTTTTCTCTGGTCCTGTTTGGCAAGGAGCAGTTAACAACAGCGTCTATAGATACAATGATGAGTCTCGATGATGGAACGACACAAAGCAATCTCGAATGTCTTCGTTCATTAGTCGCGTTTGGGCCTGACGAGCCAGTTCGCTTATACCATACTTCACTATACGACTACTTGATTTCGGAAGAAGCGTGTGGAAAGGCATGGTTCATTGATGAGGAAAGAGAGAAGGCACGCATTTCTCTGCGGTGTTTCGAGCTGATGGAGGGACTTCGATTCAACATCTGTGGGCTGCAGACATCGTACAAGCCGAATAAAGACGTGGATAATCTTGAGGATCGTGTAAAAGAGAATATATCTACCTCGCTATTATACGCCTGTCGCCATTGGGCTACCCATCTGCGAGAGGCCCCATACTCGGAGGATCTATGCAAACAACTCGAATCTTTCGCGAAAAATCGGTTACTATATTGGGTCGAGGTCCTCAGCCTCACAGACTCGTTATACGATTACCTTTTGAAATCGCTCGAGAACGCCATCACCTGGATAGGAGTAAGTGATTCTTGATTAAACCATGGTTTAAACTGATATCTATATAGAACAAGCACGCACAACTATCTGCATTTCTCCAGGATGCCCATGATCAACTCCTAAGATTCATCGAACCTATCTCACAAAGTAGCCCTCATTTGTATATGTCATTCCTCCCTTTGATGAAGGAGGATCCCCCTTCGCTGAACACTACACTAAGGAGGCAAAATCACTGACACGGGTCGAGTATGTCGGAAACAAGCCCAGATGGCATGTACCAGGCAAATGAATGTTGGCAGTTCGGTCCATTCTATCTCATACTCGCCGGATGGTAAACGAATTGCATCGGGATCACTAGCGAGTGCCGTTATGGTATGGGATGCGGTGAGTGGCAGACGACTCCTCGGCCCACTTCAGGGACATTCAAAAGGAGTCACGAGTGTTGCGTACTCTGGAGATGGGAAATATATTGCGTCAGGGTCTGAGGATAAAACAGTGCGGGTGTGGAATGCGGTCACTGGAGAGAGTGCTTATTATAGTCCACTTACTGGCCATTCAAAGGGGTTACTTCTGTCGCAATTTCTGGAGACGGAAAGTATATAGCATCGGGGTCTAATGATAAGACAGTCAGACTGTGGGATGCTAAGAATGGTGCACCAGTCGGAGAACCGTGGGAAGGGCATCCATATCGTGTGGAATGTGTCATGTTCTCACCCAATGGACGCTACCTTGCGTCAGGATCATGGGATGGAACAATTATTGTCAGGGACGTACAAACTGGAAGTATGGTCTCCGTTCCAAACAAAGGACACTCAAATTCAATCACTTCTCTATCGTTTTCTCCAGACAGTGAGCGAGTTGTATCAGAGTCATGGGATAGGACTATTCGTGTATGGGAAGTGTCGAGTGGCAATGCATTGCGTACATTCTCTGGAGACGGCATGGGCTGGCTACACTCGGTTGCGTTCTCTAGTGACGGCAAACACATTTTGTCGGGATCTGAAGATGGGATAGTAAGACTGTGGAATGCAGAAGACAGTGATGCTCCTCCGAAAAGATTCAAAGGCCATACATACTCTGTTACGTCTGTCTCATTTGCACCTGATTGTAAGCACTTTGCCTCTGCGTCTTGGGATGGGACTATCAGAGTCTGGGACGTAGAAAGAGCAGTGACACTAGCAGAATTAGAGTTTAAGGGACAAACGGGTGCAATACTTGCGATTGTGATTTCACCGAAAACAGGAAAGTTTCTTGTCTCCGGCTCCAATGATGTCACAGTGTGTGTGTGGAATACGGTGAGCGGAGAATTGATCAAAGGGCCTTTAGAACAGTCTGGTTCGGTACTGTCAGTTGCGTTTTCATCCAATGAAAATCACTTCGCTTCGGGATCATCTGACAAATCAATACGAATATGGAATATGATCGACGATGAATTTATCACATGCAACGGTCACACTGGCTGGGTTTTCTCACTCGCTTTTTCTCCTGATGGTAGGCGTCTTGCTTCGGGCTCTCGAGACAAATCAATCCGAGTGTGGAATGTCGAAAGTGGCACAATAGCATTTGGCCCGCTCACTGGACATACGAGCGATGTCATCTCAGTCTGTTATTCTCCTGACGGAAAGAAGATTGTCTCCGGATCACACGATAAAACTGTCCGTATCTGGAATGTTTCCAATCGCAGTCTACTTTCCACTTTTGAAGGTCATTCTGGTTGGGTCAACTCTGTCGCTTACTCACCCGACAGTTTATATGTTGTCTCTGCATCTGATGACAAGTCAATACGAGTCTGGAACACTGAAACCGGCCAAGCAGCGTATGATCCAATAACAGGTCATACGAACAGTGTTTACTCTGTGTGCTTTTCTCCCGATGGAAAGTGGATAATCTCCGGCTCTGCCGATCAAACTATCTGCGTATGGAACATGTCGACGGGCGATCTCTTCTTTCAGTCCCGTGTTTCATCGGAAGTCAACTCTATCGCTACCTTCCTAACGTCTGATAGTAAGTATATCAAATTTGCTTCAAGCTCCTTTGATGGAACAATCCACATTTGGTCTGTACCTATCGAGGCAGAAGGAAAGAAATGGCGTCTGGAAGATGATGGTTGGCTAACGGGAAACAACGGCGAATATCTGATATGGATTCCCCCAGACCTTCGTCATTCACTGGTCCATGGGCCGTGCATTCGCACACTAAATACACGATTTTCAACAAAATTGTATCTTTCAGCCAATCAAGGCGACCAGTGGGCTGCTTGTTTTCCTTCTCCTGATTTATGTATCTCATAATATCCTTCCTTAATCTTAAGAGTTTATCCGCATCATTATCTATATCTTACTATGTTTTCTTAACCTACACTTTTGTACTTGCGTCATTTTTTTGTTTTAGTACTGGAATAGCATCAATCATGATACCAATGTATACAAGTACTCTTTCTATCAGCCTCTTCCACGATTGCACTCAATGACCTTCTCTTCGTGTCTCTACTAGCCCTTTAGTCATTCAATTGGTCCGCTCTTATACATTAATACTTCTCAGGAGCTCACGAATCTGAGTAGTCTATAGCTCGTCTCGCGAGTGATTGAATGATATATTAAAAGCTGACGCTATGCATGGTCGTATAGATCTTATCACTTTTTATCATGTCTCCACCTTTATACCCGTCATAAGAAAAGTTCAGATAACTATCCATATATCTAATCAACCTCTTTACATGCTTTCTTTCTTTATCACTAACTTCACTCGCACTCTCAGAATGTGTTAGAAACTTATTATAAGCTTTCTACGCTTCACTGCTACTACTCGAGGAGAGTTTTATATCCATTGATTTGTGTGCCTTGATTACTGCGTGGTCCAAGATCAAGGCTGCTTAATTCACTTGCACGTGGGACAGACAATAATGAAAGAAAGCCAGAAATGGAAGATGCAGAAATATACCTGACATTACTAGTACATCATTGTTATCGGTCTATATGGGAGGCGTTTGGTCAATACTAAATCATTATCACTTGGTGAATTGTACACAACGACATTCGAGGGCTCACTTGATTGGGACGATGATATGAAAAGGGAAAGAATATTTTCGTTGATCATGTTCGGGAAGGAGCAATTATCAGACACGGAGTCGCATTTTCACCTGATGGTAAGCATCTTGCTTCGGGGGGCTCTGGAGACGAGTCAATTTATGTAAGGAATGGCGAAAGTGGTTCGCTAGCAACAAAACCCTTCATTGGGCACAAAGGTGGTATCTACTCAGTTTCTTATTCTCCCGACAGAAGGAAGGAAGATTGACTCTGTATCAACTGATAAAACTGTTCGTAGCTAGGATGCTTCCAATGGTGACCCACTTTCTACCTTCGATGTACATCCTGGTCATGTCTACTCTATCACTCACTCCAACGATGGGCTATATGCTGTCTCGGGATATAAAGATCGACTGGCGCTCTCTTCTTTCAATCCCGTGTTTCATCAAAAGTCAATTGTGTCGCATTTGAAGATAGAGCAATCCATTTTTGGTCAGTAGATGTCGAATCAGAAGGAGAAGAATGGCGTCTTGAAGATAATGGATGGCTCACTGGAAGAAACAAGAAGCTACTCATGTGGATTCCTCCAGATCTCCGTCACTCCCTAGTATATGGGACACGCATTCTGAGTACACGCTTTTCAACCAGTTTGG
Organism: Pyrrhoderma lamaoense; assembly: GCA_002794735.1. Classification (NCBI taxonomy): domain Eukaryota; kingdom Fungi; phylum Basidiomycota; class Agaricomycetes; order Hymenochaetales; family Hymenochaetaceae; genus Pyrrhoderma; species Pyrrhoderma lamaoense. Next base: position 58,024 of record NBAZ01000046.1, read on the forward strand.
ACTCTTCAGTCTATCGGGATAATCAATGGACTGCTTGTCTTCCCTTTCACTCATAGTATCACAAGCTTATTACTCATATTACTATCTCTGCTTGAAAGTCTTCATTCACTCCATCGCAATTCTGCTGAATACTTTGTCTATTTACACTTATCCTGTTCGTCCACTATCACACACATAGACTATCTCATTGAGCCCAAGGAAGCCTTCTTTATCTTAAACACGTCTCTATTTATCCACTTAGTTTGTCTTCGAAAGCACATACGAGCTCTCAGCTGCTCCCAGTCCAGGCTGTCTCTGGAACACAAGAATCTGGTAAGAAGATACAGATAGATTAGCTGCCTGATTATACATGTAATTGCTTCCGAGATACTGTTTTATGTCTCTTCTTTTCCGTCTCATATTATCGTCTACAAAATATAGTAGTTACGCTTTTAAATGCTTTTTTACTACATGTTATCACCTAAGTGAAGTACAATTTATTATTAGCTATACAAAATGTAACAACAGCGCCTGCCCATTTCTACTTGAGCGATGACGTTTCACAGATTTATGTGAAACAAGCACTGTGTGTCTAAGTTATCTCTCTAGTAATACACCCAAAACCACTGAAAGAGTGGGAAAACATCTTTATTGTCTACCACCCTCAAATCTGATTGTCTGGAGCTAGGGTACAATGGTAGGTAGACTCAGCACTTCTCTGTGCGCTCTCGATGACCCCCGAAAACCCATGGAATTGAATTATCTCTACACCTGGTCGGTCTCATAGCCACAGAAAGTCACCAAGGTGAACAGCCTCTAGTTGATCGAGCAATGCCAGTAAAATAGAACTGTAGCTTCAGGATAAGGAAGAATTCCATCCTGTATGTATGAAAGATAGTGAAAACAGGTCTTTCTCGGGAAACAAGTATATTTTGAGTAACAAATCCACGACAACGGTATTACGGTATGTCTCCATAGACAGATTTGGGAGAAAAACAACGTGAATATACAGGTGGGTATGCGAAAGGACGCCAGGCACTATGGGTGACATACAGTTTTTGGATATTCTCTCGCCTTAATTTGAGGATATATTCGCATATGTACTAGTGTCTAGTTTCCTTTCGTATATCCACCTATGCTTACTAGTCTCGAAATCACATACTGTAAAAAAACAGTTATTGAAACTTGAAAAGCAATACCTAATTGCCAATTTAAAGGCACTTGTTAATTACCCAAATAGGGGCCAGTAGCTCAGAGTCGCAGGACTCCTCATTCTTACCTAACTCATACCTCTGCGGAATATTGTACGTGCAAGTGGATGAACAATTGTTTACCAGCTTGGCTGAAAGATAAGCTGATATATTAACTCCTACTAGATCACCGTACTATACTAAATAGTGAAAAATTTCTCTGTGTCCAGTCTTATTAACTCCTCTTGTCTTCACTCTTAACGCGATATACCTTAGAACTTCTATTTTCTAATCTCTAAAAATCCAATAGCAGCTTATTATAAGATCTCTATGCTTCACCGTTGCTTCTCCAGGTGCTCGATATCCATTGATTTGGATCCTCTTTTCGCTGCAAGCTCCAAGATCAACGTTGGTTAATACATTTATGCTGGCTGATTCGAACCTATTGATAATATACCCCTCGAAAGTCATGATGTTTTCTTTTTAGAAAAATTATCTGCTTTTTCGGCTCTTATGACTTGTAAAAATATCTTTCTTTAACACGTTACACAAGATATAACGTCATTGAGAAAAGTATATCAAATTTTCGTAGATCAATGCTACTCGAAAAATATAGATGAGTAGATTAGGCAATTTGTAAAGAATCTTACGGGCTCATTCTCCTTCAACAAAGATAGTTCCATTTCCAAAACCCATATAATTCTCTTATTCTTTCCGTTTTATCATCATCAATCTACTTGAGTGTAGCATCCCTTATAAGACAATTCACGAAGAATTGTCATAGGTGAGTTAGATAAAAAGGAGACACAGATCACATGTTGACTGGATGGTGTTCTTAGTCTCTGTGGTTTTGCAACATAGGAAACTTGCGATAGATGGCTTGGAGGGCTCTAAGATGAGTTGGATTAAGGTCTAAATTAACTTCTTAGAGACAGAACATCATTGAGGCACAACTAAAGACACCCGAGAAGGTGAGCTTGGGATATCGACATAGCCCACCCATAAAGTTGCTACAGAGTTGGAAAAGAAACAGAAGTCAGAACGTGAGGGTGGTCACATACATTATATATTTTTGGAGAGAGCATGAACAGAGCTATTAAAGATGTAGAAAGATGGGTGGAAGCTATGAGTACGCCGAATGCGCTCACCATTCTCAGTCATGCTGGTACCAGGAAGTCTATTGCTACAACAGTCGCCAAACCGCGGCAAAGCAGTATCTTTGATTTACACAAACAGGAGTACTCTCTTTCAATTCATCAATAGTGCCACCACTCTTTCTCATATCTCAAGGTTAGTTGGAAGGGCCGGTACAAATCGAAATAGCTTCTTAGGAATGCGAGAAGATTAACAAACAGACTGGCTCTGATGCTGCTAGCTATCAATGATCTACCATCTCAGATATCCTTGTTTTAACCACTACCCGCCAGCTTTGATGGTTCTACAAAACTGCTAGTCAAGGGTCGTGATACCAGAGGTGGATCTATGATTAATGTTTGACATCCTGCTCTATCTCTCATGCTGCAGAAACGTGTTTAAGAAAATCTTAAGGGGTGAAGAGGAGAAACTAAAACATTTGGTGCCCTCTTGTAAGTGGACGTACTCTCCTTTGAATACCAAATATCATTGGACTCGGGTACCTGTTAGTGGGTCTTACCCAACTGTGTAAACCATCCTACTACTAGATTAGAATCGTAGTAGATACTTGAAAGACAAAATAAACAACATCACAGTTGGGGATGTTTCCTTATGTTCTTAGATAATAACACCAGGCTATGCGGGCATATAGACAACACTCTTTTCAAAACTACCACCAAAGATCTTCCAAAACAGGCTCAAGCTGAGGCGTCCGACCGTAATTCGATCACAGTACTCCTAGACCCCGTGCTGTTTCTATAATTATCATCAACCGGTGATTTCCACTGGACAGCCTTGAGGCAGAGTTGATATCTTTGAGACCAGCCTTCTTTTTCTCCCTGGGATCAACCCTCTACCCTTCGCACTCCGAAGTTATACCTAAGCACTCAAGCAGGTCAGAGTACGCCATGACATCGTATTACACCCTTCGAGGTAAGTTACGAGTGCTCAAGATAATCTGCCTAATGTTTATTATCCACTTTACTAGTATCACGATCGGACGTAACTGTTCCCGGGAAATCAAAAGTACCAGAGCTATATGTTAAGATCTCGTACGGAGATGAGAGCTGTAGAACCAGCTCTGTCAGTAGATTACCGCCCGAGTGGAATGAGACTTTTCCAATGTACGCTACCCGTCCATCTGTTCATTTCAATTCTTGAAACTAAAAATGACATTTTGCGGTCAAGTGCTTGTATATGCTCGGACATTGAGAATAGGTTCACAATCAAGCTGATGAAGGAGGGATTGATTGATACTACTATTGGCAGTGTGGAGTGTTCATTGGAAGAAATACTAAGGGAGGACGGTGAAGGTAAGAGCAAATTAGTATTTCCTCTCACAAACATAAACTGAAGCAAAATAGATGTTCGCATCCCCCTACAATCAAAGTCAGGATCATATGCTATGTTTCTAAGTCTTCAACCATCGGACAAAATGAAGAACGCAGAGATGACACTTATAAATCTTGCTCACGCCCTCCTCGACATCCATCCTTCTAGCCATGGTAATTTTGTGGAGAATGTCAATGCAATTTTCGATACGGCGAAGTGCGTAGCTGAAAGCAAGGCATGCCGGTCGTTAGTAGAAGTAGGTTATACTATAACTGCTTTCGTTGAGTTCGGTGACGGCATAGCAAATGTGAGTATTTTTGAATTATCTACTGACTATAATTTAACGTTGGTTGGAACATGCGCAGGCAAGCCCATACCTGAAGTTAGTATGGTGCATAACGACAGCGTTCATAAAAGTAAGTCCTTTAGTGGGACGTATTAAAATGAGAAACTTAGTTCTTGCAGATCATCGCTGAACAACCCAGAACTGACAAGCGAATTAAGGATCTTGTGAAGAACCTGATGAATTTGTTCCTGATAATCAAGGAAACTTCCATTTTCGCAAACCCATCTGGATCCTTGCTTTCGATTTTGACCGAGCTCTTCGATTTCATTACACAATGCAGCACCCTTCTTCAAGACTATGCGCGGAGGAATTTTGTAGGTGAGTTAGGTACGAGTGTGACATGGCTCGTAGGTTGATTGGATGATATTTCTAGTACGCGCTCTTTTGCAGAACAAGAAAGTCGCAATAGAAGACTTGGAGGGTACACTAACAAGTTTGAAGACTGATATGATATCGGCCTTTGAGAGGCAGGGTATCATTGAGGCACAAATTAGGGCACTTAAAATGGGTAAGCTTAGAACTTGAGGACCTAGTGATACGATGTTTATCTAGTTACTTACTTCAGAGTTGGAAAAGAAGCTGCAACCAAAGCATGAGAGTGGACGTGATCGTCAAAGATGTCTAGAAGGGACACGCATAGAGCTATTGAAAGAAGTAGAGGAGTGGGTTCAAGATACAAATGTACCTAATGTTTTCTTCATTCTTGGACGTGCTGGGACAGGCAAGAGTACGATCGCTACGACGATTGCAGAAGTTTTTCAAAGGAAGGGTCAACTTGGCTCACATCTATACTTTCTGAGGGACAAAAGCGACCCGGAGTTTATCCTTCGTACTATTGCATTCGATTTAGCCAACCGAGGCCAAGCAACTGCCGAAGCCATCAAGGCACAGCTTGATGCGAATGATATAACCTCTGTTACACCAGAAAGGGCCTTCGAGATCTTGCTATTCGACTCGCTTCATGCGATAACAGAGGAAGGGAAGAAAGAGGACAACATTCTCATAGTCCTCGATGCTCTGGACGAGTGTGGAAACAGAGAGACACGGAAGCCATATATCAGACTGATTAAGGAGAAACTGCAGACGCTACCCCCAACTACCGCTTTCTTATCACTAGTCGACCAGAGGAGGATATTGTTTCAGAATCGGAGCTCGAACAACTGATGACACGCCACATACATTTGGATCACGAGTCAAACAATGCCAAGGGGGACGTCCTAAAGTACATCCAAACTAAACTTGGGGACTTAAAAGCAAAAGGTAGAATAGTAGTAGACCCTAGCTGGCCATGGGACGAAAGTATGAAGGCCTTGGGCGATGCCGCAGGTGGGCTGTTTATATGGGCGGCAACAGCTGTGCGACTCATCGAAAGCAAAAAACAAAATAAGGCTGGTGAACTGAAGCGACTGGTAAACCACAAATCGTTATCGCTCGACCATTTGTACGCGACTGCACTTGAAAATTCTCTTGATTGGGATGATGGGACGAGAAGAGACTTCCCGAGAGTGTTTTCTCTGGTCCTGTTTGGCAAGGAGCAGTTAACAACAGCGTCTATAGATACAATGATGGATCTCGATGATGGAACGACACAAAGCAATCTCGAATGCCTTCGTTCATTAGTCGCGTTTGGGCCTAACGAGCCAGTTCGCTTGTATCATACTTCACTATACGACTACCTGATTTCGGAAGGGGCGCGTGGAAAAGCATGGTTCATTGACGAGAGAAAGGAGAAGACACGCATTTCTCTGCGATGTTTCGAGTTGATGGAGGGACTTCGATTCAACATCTGTGGGCTGCAGACATCGTACAAGCTGAATAAAGACGTGGATAATCTTGAGGATCGTGTAAAAGAGAATATATCTACCTCGCTATTATACGCCTGTCGCCATTGGGCTTCTCATCTGCGGGAGGTCCCTTATTCTGAGAATCTATGCAATCAGCTTGCATCTTTCGCACTTAACCGGTTACTGTATTGGGTCGAGGTCCTCAGCCTCACAGGCTCGTTACACTCTTTCCTTTTGCAATCGCTCGAGAATACCATTAACTGGATAGGGGTAAGTTATTATAGACTGAACCAGAAGTCGAACTAACATCCATACACTATAATACAGGATAAACACTCGCAACTGTCTGCATTTCTCCAAGATGCTCACGATCAGCTCCTCACATTCATAGAACCTATCTCCCAAAGTACCCCCCATTTGTACATGTCATTCCTCCCGTTATTGAGAGAGGATTCCATCGTCGCTGAACATTACGCTAAGCGAGCGCAATCACTGGCAAAGGTCGAGTATGTTGGAAACAAGCCCCAAATGGCATGTACCAGGCGAATATATGCTGATAGAGATGTCTTTTCTATTTCATACTCCCCTGATGGTGAACGAATTGCATCGGCAACCGAAGCGGGGGTTATTGTATGGGATGCAATAAGTGGCAGAACACTTCTCAACCCACTTGAGAGGTTTACAAATTGCGCCCCGGGTGTCGTGTACTCTGCGGATGGGAAGTATATTGCGTCCGGGTCTGAAAATAAGACAGTGAATATATGGAACGCATCTACTGGGGAGCGAGTCCTAGGCCCACTGACCGGCCATTCAAAGGCAGTTAATTCCGTCGCGTTTTCAGGAGACGGGAAGTTCATAGCATCGGGTTCTCATGATAAGACTATCAGGCTGTGGAGTGCCGAGAGTGGTGCACCAGTCGGATTACCGCTAAAAGGACATTCAAAAGCTGTGAGTTGTGTCGTGTTTTCGCCCAATGAACGCTATCTTGCGTCTGGATCGATGGATAAAACTATCATTGTCTGGGATGTACAAAGCAGAAAGGTGATCTCCGGCCCACTCAAAGGTCGCCCGAACCAAGTCTTCTCCCTATCATTTTCTCCAGACAGCGAGCGAGTTGCATCGGGGTCCAGGGATGGCACTATTCGTGTATGGGAAGTAACGACCGGCAGTGTCTTGCATACACTCCGTGGAGACGGCATGCGCTGTGTATTTTCAATCGAGTATTCTGATGACGGCAAACATATTTTGTCGGGATCTCGTGATGGGATAGTAAGACTGTGGAATGCGGAAGCCAGTGATGCTCCTCCAAAGAGATTTGAAGGCCACACTCAAGAAGTTTTTTCTGTCTCATTCGCACCTGACGGTAAGCACTTCGCCTCTGCGTCAAGTGATGGAACAATCAGAGTCTGGAACGTTGCAAAAGGTGTGACGCTGACTGGCTCAAAGTTGAACGGACAAAAAAGTGCAGCAATCAGTGCATTTGCGATTTCACCGAAAACAGGAAAGTTTCTTGTCTCCGGCCACGACGATCACACAGTGTGTGTGTGGAATACGGAGAGCGGAGATTTAATCAAGGGTCCTTTAGAAGGGCATTCTGAGTGGGTTATGTCAGTTGCATTTTCATTCAATGAAATCCACTTTGCTTCGGCATCAATAGACGGCACAGTACAAATATGGAATATGATCGACGATAAATATATCACATGCGACGGCCACAATCACTATGTTCCCTCACTCGCTTTTTCACCTGATGATAAACATCTTGCCTCGGGCTCGCTTGACAAGTCAATCCGAGTATGGAGTGTCGAAAGTGGCCTACTTGCAGCAGAACCACTCATTGGCCATACGAGCGGTGTCAACTCTATTCATTACTCTCCCGACGGAAAGAAGATTGCCTCTGGATCAGGCGATACAACTGTCCGTATTTGGAACGCTTCTAAAGGTGATCTACTTTCCACTTTTGAAGGTCATTCACATGTGGTCAACTCCGTCGCTTACTCCCACGACGGATTATATGTTGTCTCTGGATCTGATGACAACACGATCCGAGTCTGGAACGCTGAAACCAGCCAAGCAGAGTATGGTCCACTTACGGGCCATGTGGACCGTGTTAAATCAGTATGCTTTTCTCCTGATGGAAGGTGGATAATCTCCGGTTCTACTGACAACACTGTCTGCGTATGGAACGCGTCAACCGGCAACTTATTCTTCCAAGCTAGCAAAGCATCAATCATTAGATCCATCGCTACCTTCCCTACGTCTGATAGTAATTATATTAGGTTCGCCTCAAGCTCCTCAGGTGCAACAATACACGTTTGGTCTGTAGATGTCGAATCAGAGGAAAGGAAATGGTGTCTAGAAGATGATGGCTGGCTCACTGGGAGTAACGGCAACTTACACATGTGGATTCCCCCAGATCTTCATAAATCGATAGTACACGGTCCGTGCATTCGTACACTAAATGTACGTTTCTTAACGAGATTGCATCTTTCAATCAATCAAGGTGAGCAATGGTCTGCTTGTTTTCCTTCATCTGATGCACCTGTTTCGTAATACGCCTCTCCAATCTTTCAAATGTATCTGCACCATCATCTATTCTTCAGTTATTTTTATCCAACCTATACTTTTGTGCTTGTGTCATTTGCATGTTATATAGTGTCAGAATAGCCCGAAATTTTGAAACCATAATATACTAGATATCGTCAGCTCTCTTTCTATTAGCCTCTTCAACGCATTCATGCACAAGTATATGTAGGCCACGATACTACGTCGACTATAACTTTAATTAATCACACTCAAAATCACTTTTTTTATGCTTCTACTACCCCTTTTGTCATTCACTTCGTCTGCACTTGTGTATTCATACTTCTCAAGAATTCTCGAGTCTGAGTAGTCTAGATCTCGTTTCTCGACTAAAACGATATAGAGAGCTTGGATAAGATAATATAAACAGGCACAAATCACGGTCGCAGTAGTTCTATCACTTTTCTTCACTTTCTTGCGTCTCAATCTACCACTTTTCGTGCTGTATTTCTTTGTCACTAAACTCGTCCATACTCTAAAAACTCGATAGCAACTTATTGTTCGATTTCTACGGTTCGCTATTGCTTCTTTATGAGTTCATTATTCCTCAATTTGTGTGCCTTGAATGATGTGAGCTCCAAGAACAAAATTACTTTATGCATCTGCACGCGAAATATATGATGGTGAAAGAAGACCAGAAGTGAAAGACTCAGAATAGTAATACCCGGAATTACTTTCTTGTTGGTCTAAGATTGAACATCGATCACCCTATGGAAGGGAAAAATCATTAATTAACCAATGTACCTTGATTCCTCCTCATATAAAATTTGAAGAAAGATGGAAAGGGATTTTCTTCGTGTAACAGTTATAGCGAGCTTGTACAAATGGCAGCCACTCACAAAGAGCGTACAAAGACAAGTGTGAGATACCTATATTCTTTCAAGAAATGACGAGGAAAAGGTAGGTTAATTGACCGCTTATGACCACTTTTTTGTATCACAAACTCATGGATTTATAGTCTTAAGGCTCACAAAACAGCATGTGTATATCACAGAATCGGTTTCTGAAGGTTGTCTGGTTCATGTTAAAGATGTAGAGATTAATGAGGGATCAAAGATACTAGACCATGCGACCAGAGCTGGTTAGTATGCAGTAGTGCTAATGTACATGCTTTCATTTACATGCTTTCATAGGATCATGAATTCTTGCATTATCGGAAGAGGTTAGCGATAAGGTTGAGCTTATCGGCGCAGATATCGCGTCCGCTATGTTTCCTTCTTCCTATCCGAATAATGTTCATTTTGTGGAAGCATCAGTGACCAAGTTAACTCATGAGTGGACAAATTCGTTTGACTTTATCAACCAACGACTTTTCATTGGAGCTCTCACTGAAAACCGGTGGCGAGTAGCCATGTGCGAACTATACCGAGTTTTGAAATCATGAGGCTCCCTCCAACTCGTTGACCTTTGCGCCCATTACCCTTCTGGCGGGGGTCTACAAAAGACAGCAGAGACAAGGAATATGTCAAGAGCACTGTTCAGTAGACTGGGGCTAATGCCTGACTGTGGTAACCGACTTGGCAATTTGAATTGGATGCCGAGTTTGTGGACGTGGAAGAGAGTATTCGAAATGCGCTGATCGGGAAGAGTTGTGGCCGTATCGGTGAGGCAGGGTCGGAGAATTTCAGGAGGGTATTTTGTGGATTTGCGACAGCTGTCATGGCTGAAGGTGAGTTGGGAATGCACAGCTCAGAGTATGAGATACACGAAGTGGTTGAAGCTGCTAGTAAAGAGCGGGAAAGCACTGGCAGGCTATTCTTCGAGTATGCGATTGTAGTAGCTAGAAAGCCTTTGTAACTCACTAACTGTATTTTAAAACGGTTTTATGCTCGCATATGCACAACTATAATCAGTCTATTTTGAGAATTATTCCGCGTACTACAACTATCACTCTTCATTGTATTTACAATATATCTCGTTCTCTCAATATGTATCTGTTATCGATGAATTGTTCACTCACTAGGCCAATCCGTCTGCACCATACATCCGTATATGAGAGCCTAATGACCATTTCCTATGCATGGAGAGGGCTTGGTGCTGATAGTAACACAGAGAGGAAAGCCATTGCTGTTCGTTGTTGATTGAGAAGATGAGTCTTATCGGTCTATCAAATACCTCAATTCATGCTTGAAACTCACACTCATGTGGGACAAAGATTTACAAATAACTACATGAACTTCTTCAGAATGCTTAAAGGAGAACGCATAAAAGCATGATGTTCCTTCCATTGATGAGAGAGAATCTGATTGCGGTTCAAGTGGAGTCACTCGGAGATCAGTCTAATTCAAGATGAGAAAACTACTTCTGCTGGGAGCGACGCATGTGCAACCAGTAAGTGTTTTATTGCATTCAGTAGCACTGAAATCAAGGGAATTGCCGTATTGTTAAGGTTTTGAGAGCTATAAGTGATGATATTACAATCACCTGAGCACTCTCAGACTGGCCTAGTCTCCACGTATCTGATCCTATTTGATCCAAATCACCGCACTCCTAGACTTTTCTATGTTTACTACCAGCAGGTGCACCATGAGGCAAACCGATTGTTGCACAACCCGACTCTCTTTTCCCTCAAGGCTTGACTCTCTGCCCTCCGCACCTTGAAATAGCATCTCCCCACTCAATTTAGCTGGAATAAATAATCTCGATGACATTGTTTTACACCTTAAATAGTTCTTTATCAGACAATTGAACCCCTCTTCCCCCTTCTTAGCATCAATATCGGTTATAGCCGCCCTCAGAGAATCAATAGTATCGGATCTACGTGTGAGGATCTCACTCGGAAAAGAGAGCTGTAAAACAAGTTCTATGAAAAGACACTGGGTTCTCGTAAGTCAGATGTTCTGATTGATAACCAAAAATCTTCAAGCTTGTTACTTCTTTAACTTCCAATGTGCGCTCAGTTAAGTGCAGGCTCCGAAGCTTGAGCTGAATCAACATAGCGGAATTTCTATCTCAGTACGATGTAAAACTACTGGTATGATCACAATTTTCCCCTGTATGTGTTCCTCGGTATGTGCATATACAATTGATGCTTTGTAAGCTACGTTAAAATATAAAAAATATTTACTACTGAGTGTTAGAGAATTTAGGTTAGCGTTGAGAATCTCAACCATGTATCAACTTTCAGTTCCATTCGATTTACTGATGTATTCCTTGTACGCTAGTAGCATGCCTTACATGAGGATAAGAACTTTTATATTCTGTAACTCAGATGATACTCTGTAAGTTAGCTTCATAAAACTTCATACTTCCAAGTGTGAGAAGCAAGCCTAATGGGGCTTTCATTGTACACATATCTATTACCTAGGCCCCTTGTGAGCTGGTCTGTCCTTCATTTGATTCAAGTTGCTACTTCTATACACATGTACTTTCCATGCTGTCTCTATTCTTACCATCATCCAGTGAAATTTTCAAGCATGTCTTGAAGCAGGTTTCATATCACAGATCCCGATCGACACCTGAGCCTTTCGTTTGAATCGAGCTAGCTTCAGTATGCTTAACTTTGTCATATCTAAATCTCCGAGATAATATACATGTGCCTTCTAAGTTGTTAATAAATATAGTTCTGGCCGGTGATATGTATCAGGTGGTCTTGACATGCGTGTTCCTGCCTAACGCCTCGCCTGCATAGTTGATACTTCGCAAACTAATCTAGAAACAGAGCGTCTGTGTCTCGTTGAGCATTGGGCAGTTGGAGCTTATCGGACTGGCCTAACTCCTATATGTTTATTCAATCCATCCTAGTCTGGGTCACAGCTCTCTAACTCGTTCCACAATTTCCATAGTTACTTACCATCAACCAGTGACCCTCAACGGTTTTACCTTGAGGCAAGTCCTATATAAGACATCCCAGCCTTCTCCTTTTTTTAAGGCTTTCCTCAACCCTCTACCTTTCCCACTCCCAAGTCTTGCCCTCCCACTCAGAGCATCAGACTACGGGCCATGTCAAAGTTCTACTCCCTTCGAGGTTCGTCACGTGCACATCAAATAGTCTTTAGATGATTAAGTATTTCCTTTAGTATCACGATCAGACATAACTATCCCCGGAAAATCAAAAGCCCCGAAGCTATACGTTAAAGTCGCCGTTGGAGAAGAGAAGCATAGAACAAGATCTATCAACCAGCTACCACCTCAATGGAACGAGACCTTTCCAATGTACGCTCACTGATCATTAAAAATTGTCCATTGATTATAATTGCTAGAAATGGCTTGTTGTGAACAAGTGCGTGTATAAGCTCGGACAAAGAGAATAGAATCACCATCAAGTTGAAGAAGAACGCTTTCTTGTTTAATAGGAGTATAGGAAGTATCGAATGTCTCTTAAAGGATATACTTAAAGAGAGCGGTGAAGGTAAGGGCAAAATAGTATTATTCTCTCACAAACGTTAAACGAGGCAAAGTAGACGCTTGCATTTCTCTTCAATCAAAGTCCGGAGCATGTTCACTTTTCCTATGTCTTCAACCATCGGATGAAATAAAGAACGCCGTGATAACTCTCGTCAATCTCGCCCATGCCCTCTTTGACATTCAACCCTCCAATCATAACGACATTGCAAAGGATGTCAACGAAATATTTGTTACTGCAAGGAACGTAGCTAAAGGTAAGGAATGTGAATCGTTGGTGGAAGGAGGTTATATTATCGATAATTTTGTCAAAGTTGGGGACATCATAGCAGAGGTAAGCACTCTTTTTCATGGCTTTCGGCTTTGGTTCTGCATTGATTGGATTGTTTACAGGCATGCCCAGATATACATCTGAAATTAGCATGGTCTATAACGTCAGGGCTCTTGAAAGTGAGTATTGTGCAACATCATTCTATAGTCTGAAATACTTAGAATCCCAGCTTGTCGCTACTACAATCGACACCGATAAAAAGATCAGGGATCTCGTGAAGAGTCTCATGGGTCTATTCTTGGACATCGAAGACACTTCTGTTTTCATCAATCCGTCCCATTCCTTGAGCTTAGTCATCACCAAAATCCTTCAATTTATCAACGAATGCAGTAAACTCATACAAGGCTATACAAGGGAACACTTCATCCGTAAGTTTCTAGGGGTTGTATTGCGCTTTTACCTCGCTTGTTAATTAGTATTCTCGTTAGGTCGTATGTTCATGCTGATGAGGAAAGCCGAAATAAGCAATCTCGAAGTTACACTTAGAGACTTGAAGAGGGATTTCGAATCAGCGTTTATCCGACAAGACATTATTGTAGCTCGGAATGAAGCACGGGTAGAAATTAGTGAGAAACTTAAAGAAAGTAAGTTCAAATCATTAGATTAGCATGTATTACTTATGTACTGAACAAACTTTACTCGTAGAACTCGAAAAAAAGCTTCAACCGAAGCATGAGGGTAGGACAGACCGCCAGATCTGTCTGGAGGGAACACGGGTTGAGGTCTTGAATGAAATCGAGGATTGGGTAAAAGATACGAATGCACCCAATGTTTTCTTCATCCTTGGATGTGCTGGAACAGGCAAGAGTACAATCGCTACAACAATCGCAGAAAATTACCAGAGGAAGGGTCAACTCGGTTCTCATCAGTACTTTTTGAGGGACAAGAGCGATCCTGCATATATCTTCCGTACTATCGCATACGATCTAGCTCGCCGATGCCAAGCAACTGCCGAAGCTATCAACTCTCAGCTTGATGCGAATGAAGTAACCTCTGCTACGCCAGAGAGGGCTTTCGAGATCTTGCTATTCGACCCTATTAAAGCCATCTCAAATGAAAAAGAAGATGGTAACATTCTCATCGTTCTCGATGCTCTGGACGAGTGCGGAAGCAGAGAGACGCGGGAACCATATATCAGACTGATAAAGGAGAAACTGCAGACGCTACCCCTCAACTACCGCTTTCTCATCACTAGTAGGCCTGAGGAGGACATTACCTCACCCAATGAACTCGAGCGACTACGACTACGTCACATGGATCTCGACTACGAGTCAGACAACGCTAAGAATGATGTCCTAAAGTACATCCAAACCAAACTTGGGGACTTGAAATCAAGGGGCAGGATAAAAGAGGACCCAAGCTGTCCATGGGATGAAAGTATGAAGACCTTGGGCAATGCCGCAGGTGGGCTGTTTATATGGGCGGCAATGGCTGTGAGACTTATTGAGAACAAGAAACAAAATAAGCTTGATGAACTGAAGCGACTGGTGGACCGGAAATCGTTATCGCTCGACCATTTGTACGCTACTGTACTCGAAGACTCTCTTGATTGGAACGATGGAACAAGAAGAGACTTCCCGAGAGTATTTTCGCTGGTCCTGTTTGGCAAGGAGCAGCTAACAACCATGTCTATCGATACGTTGATGGGACTCGATGATGGAATGACACAAAACACTCTCGAATGTCTGCGTTCGTTAGTCGCGTTCGGGGCTAACGAACCAGTTCGTTTGTATCATACCTCGCTATACGATTACCTTACTTCGGACGGAGCGCAGGAAAAGTCTTGGTTTATTGAGGAGAATAAAGGGAAGTTGTATATTGCGAAGCGATGCTTCAAGGTGATGGAAGAGCTTCAATTTAATATGTGTAATCTGGAGACGTCCTACCGGCTGAACAAGGACGTACCTGGGCTGGAGCGGCGAGTAAAAATAAACATCTCTACCTCATTACTATATGCCTGTCGCCATTGGGCTACTCATCTGCGGGAGGCCCCATACTCGGAGGATCTGTGCAAACAGCTTGAATCATTCGCGAAAAATCGGTTACTATATTGGGTCGAGGTCCTCAGCCTCACAGGCTCGTTATACGATTACCTTCTGCAATCTCTTGAGAACGCCATCGCCTGGATAGGAGTAAGTGATTCTTGATTAAACCATGGTTTAAACTGATATCTATATAGAACAAGCACGCTCAACTATCTGCATTTCTCCAAGATTCCCATGCTCAGCTCCTCACATTCATCGAACCGATCTCTCAAAGTATCCCCCATTTGTACATGACATTCCTCCCGTTAATGAAGGGGGACTCCATCGTCGCCGAACACTACGCTAAGCAAGCGCAATCACTGACACAGGTCGAGTATGTTGGAAACAAGCCCAAAATGGCATGTACCAGGCAAGTAAATGTTGGCGGTCGGGTCAAATCTATTTCATACTCGCCTGATGGTGAACGAATTGCATCGGGATCAGAAAATGGTGATATTGAGGTATGGGATGTGGTGAGTGGCAGACGACTCCTCGGCCCACTTGAAGGGCATTCAGACAGAGTGACGAGTGTTGCATACTCTGGAGATGGGAAGTATATTGCATCGGGATCTGAGGATAAGACAGTGCGGGTGTGGAATGCGGTCACTGGTGAGAGTGCTTATGGTCCACTTACTGGCCATTCAGACAGGATTACTTCTGTCGCGTTTTCTGTAGACGGGAGATATATAGCATCGGGTTCTTATGATAAGACTGTTAGGCTGTGGGATGCTAAGAGTGGTGCACCAGCCGGAGATCCGTTGAGAGGGCATTCAAGTGAGGTGGAATGTGTCGTATTCTCGCCCAATGGGCGCTATCTCGCTTCAGGATCGGAGGATGGTATAATCATTGTCTGGGACATACAAAGCAGAAATATGACCCCCAACCCATTCAAAGGCCAATATGACAGAGTCACCTCCCTGTCATTTTCTCCAGACAGCGAGCGAATTGTCTCAGGGTCATGGAATGGCACGATTCATATATGGGAGGTGTCGACTGGAAAGGCATTGCGAGCATTCTTTAGAGACGGTATGAGCAGCGTGTACTCGGTTGCGTTCTCTAGTGACGGCAAACATATTTTGTCGGGATCTTGGGATGGGATAGTAAGACTGTGGAACGCAGAAGACAGCGATGCTCCTCCAAAAAGATTCACAGGCCATACAAACGGAGTTCACTCTGTCTTATTCGCACCTGATAATATGTACTTAGCCTCAGCGTCTTGGGATGGGACTATCAGAGTCTGGAACGTAGAAGGAGGATTGTCAGAGTCAGAGTTCAAGAAGCAAACAGAAGCGATAACGTCGATTGCAATTTCACCGCAAACAGGAAAGTTTCTTGTCTCCGGCTCGTTGGATTGCACAGTGTGTGTGTGGAATACGGAGAGCGGTGACTTGATCAAAGGTCCTTTAAAACAATCTGGTGCGGTACTGTCAGTTGCGGTTTCACCCGATGAAAATTATTTCGCTTCGGGATCAGTAGACGGGTCGATACAAATATGGAATATGATCGACGATGAAATAATCACATGCAACGGTCACACTAACTGGGTCAACTCACTCGCTTTTTCTCCTGATGGTAAGCATCTTGCTTCAGGTTCTTATGACGAATCAATCCGAATATGGGACATCGAAAGTGGCTCATTAGAAGCAGAACCACTCAGTGGCCATACGAGTGCTGTCATCTCAGTCTGTTATTCTCCCGACGGAAAGAAGATTGTCTCTGGATCAGACGACAAAACTGTCCGTATCTGGAATGTTTCCAATAGCAGTCTACTTTCCACTTTTAAAGGTCATTCTGGTTGGGTTAAATTTGTCACTTACTCACCGGATGGTTTGCATGTTGTCTCTGCATCTAAAGACAGAACAATACGAGTCTGGAATGCTGAAACCGGCCAAGCAGCGTTTGATCCAATAACAGGTCATACGAACTATGTTACCTCCGTGTGCTTTTCTCCCGATGGAAAGTGGATAATCTCCGGCTCTGCTGATAAAAATATTTGCGTATGGAACGCATCGACTGGCGTTCTATTCTTTCAGTCCTGTGTTTCATCAGAAGTCAACTCTGTTGCTGCCTTCCCGACGTTTGACAATAAACATACCAAATTTGCCTCAGGCTCTGATGATGGAGTAATCCATATCTGGACTGTAATTCTCGAATCAGAAGGAGAAAAATGGTGTCTAGAAGCTGGTGGATGGCTCACTGGAAACAACGGTAAATTACTCATGTGGATTCCCCCAGATCTCCGTCCCTCCCTCGTATATGGGCCACGCATTCTGAATACACGTTTCTCAACCAGTTTGAATGCTTCAATCTATCGAGGTGATCAATGGGCTGCTTGTTTTCCCTCGGTTCCTGCTCTTGATTAGTGCTGCAAACTCAGTACTTATACTAATAGCCGTGCTTGGATGTCGTTATCTGCGCCATCACAATTCTATAAAGTACTTTGACTATCTACACGTATCTTGTTCGCTTATTATCATACACATAGACTGTGATTCATATCCATCACTATTTTATCGAGTCTAAGAAAGTCATCCTTATTTTCTTAACGTTTCTAAACCTCTTTTTTTCATTTAGTTTATCTTCGAAAGCACATACGAGCTCTCAAGTATCTCCAGTCCAGGTTGTCTCTGGAGCTTGGGTTCTGGTAAGAAGAGACAGATAGACTCGCTGTCTAGTTATACGTGTAGTTGATTCGGAGATACTATTTTTTGTCTCTTCCTTTCTGTTTCGGATCATTGTCTTCTAGATATTAGTATTATACCTTTTAAATGCTTTTTCTCACTTCAGAATTTTACCTCTACAGTTTACTACTATTTATAGTGCAACTACAGCGCCTGCTCAATATGATATGATTAATGTGTTTCTATGGATTTATGTGAAACGAGCACTGTGCGTACAAATTCAAGCACTCCTTATACAATCACAAACACTTATCGAGTGAGAAAAAGAAAGGAAAGGAATCGAGTATGTGAGAACAGAATTGGGTAAGAATGAGAAAATACAGCGCGACAAGAAAGCAGGGCAGAGTTAAGGACCCGGAACCAGGAAGTGGGTTTGGATATATGATAGAGACGCAAATTTGCAGGGAGACGTTAGCGGGAGCCTCCAGTAAAAGTTTTCTTTTCTCATCAATTATCCACCATCCTGAAACTGGATAGTCTGTTGCTAAAATTCAACGACAGATAAAACTCAGCACTTCTTTTGGGTCCAGTGCGCTCTCGTCGGCCCGTGATGATACGAGGGAATGAATAACTTTCATATCTGGTCGTACTCATAACCACAGCAAGTCTCTAAGGTGAACAAGCTCTAGTTGATAGAATAGTGTATATACTGGAAGTTGATAATATAACTGACACCTCAGGGTAAGGGTGCATTCTATCCGGGTTTTTATGAAAGATAGTGAAAACAGGTCTTGCTCGAACAACAAGTATAGCTTGAGGAACAGAGTCATTACAGTGTTAATATGCAAACGGGTAAACTCTATAGTAAGGTTTGGAAGATGTACAATGTGAGCACATTGACTAACTTCGAAATCGCATACTACAGCAATCACAGTTAACTAACTAGAAGAGCAAAGGTTCATATCGTAGATCAACTAGCTTACTGTCATCACTCATCACAATACTCCAATAGAGATTCTATCACTCTTTCTATCTTTTTCGTGTCTCTATCAAGAGTGGACACAAACGTTAGATAACTCTGTAGGTAACATGAGTAAAGCTGCTAGATAAGGTAGAGAGATGGGTTCAAGACAAGAGTATGTCGAATGCACTCATCATTCTCGGTCATGCTGGTACTGGAAAGTCTATTGCTACAGCAGTTGCCAAAACGTTCCAAAGTAGCCTGTTTGGTTCACACAAACAGGATTACTCTTTTTCAATTCATCATTAGAGCCATCGCTATTTCTCATATCTCAAGGCTAGCTGGAAGGGTCAGTCCAAATCGGGATGACTCCTGTAGGACCAGCTAAGTGTTTGGCCGGTCGTAGTGCATTTATAATGCACTTTGTAACTCGCCCGAGAAGTCCACTGCTACTACTCGGCCGCGCGCCTCGTTCATTTCTCTTACTATTTAGCTTCACTTTCTACTCTTACTCGAGGCTAGGGTTCGTTTATACGACCCCCTCGTTTCTGATAGCTTAAACCCTTCGTCCAGTGGCATATAGCCACCTGGACTCCATGCTTTCCTTATTATCTAACCTTTATCTCGCGTTTTGCTATATAAGCCTCCAGACTTGAGGCCGTAGTGAATCAATTAGTTCCCACTCAATCCCCAGTCTATTCACCCCCCCCCCCCCGAGTAGCTCTCTACTAGTCTCCTGTACTCTTTATCTACTTCTCTGCTGCTTTATTAGGCTGCCCGGGCGCGCTTGTAACGCTCTGACCGTACTGCAAGTCGTCCGGGCGGACTGAAATACATACACTTTTACCTCAAACTACAGCCTCGGTCGGGGCTCTGTTCTATACGTTTCTATTACTTTTACTGGTCTGTGAAGTCTCAGCTTGCCTCGAGGTCTCTATCAGTCTCTACGGTCCGACCGAGATCTCGGCCGGACGGCCGAGGTCGAGTATCTCGCTATTTAGCCCCCAAATCTTAGCCTGAGCATTGTGTCTGGTGTAGGCAGACTCTAAACCCCACGTCCTCGCCACTAAATACGACACCAAGGTCAAAATCTGACCAAAAGTTTAGTTTTCACTCCCCAAGAGTGCGAGAAGATTCACAAATAGATTGGCTCCGATGCTTCTAGCCATCAATGATCTACTACCACTATCCGTCGGTTTTGATGGTTTTACAAAACTGTCAGTTAAGGGCCATGATACCAGAGGTGGATCTACAATTATTGTTCGACATTCTGCTCTATCTCGATTGCTGCAGAGACACGTTTATGAACTTCTTAGAAAATAATTATTGTAAAATATTTCACTTGTTGTTCTCTGGTATATGGCAACT